>VSMD01050257.1:0-52145 GCA_008750895.1 Mirza zaza
GGGGGAAAGCGTTCCCCGCAGACCTGGCTAGCAATTCCAGGACGCCGCGCGTCGCCCCAGGCTCCAAAACTCGCGGCGAGATTTAGCCCCGGCTGCCACGGCCTGTTACAGACGGCTGGCGCCTGCAAGCCGGGCTCAGGGCGCTGCGCCTCCCGCCTGCCCCGCGGGGCTCGGCTCCCCTCCACGCTCGCTCCAAGGCCGCAGGCCCTGGGAGTGTGGGTTCCGTGAGGGGCCAATGCTTGACTTCACTCGCGTCGGGCCTGCCCGACGGCTCACTCAACACTCACGTTCTGGACAGACGCCATTTGTCCCCAGACTTTGCGCGTTTCTCCGCCTTGGACACGCGTTCCGGCGCCCCAGCAGGAGCTGCGTCTTCAGCTAGCTTTTGGCCCTGCACCGCCTTTATTCCACTGCAAGTGCCTCCTCCCCACTCGCCCTCCGCGAGGAGCGGAGTCCTCTACGTCCCCAGTTTTAGCAAGTGCACACATCGAAAAGTCCCTGCCTAACCTGCACAGGTTTGAGTCCTGGGAAATCAACACTTTTCCATGGACAAGGTCGCCATTCTCAGCCATAGACTAAGGTGGCATCCTCAACCCGGGCCCCTCTGCCTGCCCTGGCCTTCCTTGAAATCTTACACAAAATAGAGCTCCTCTCTGCAGTGTACCGAGTGGCGGGGAGAAGGCCCAAAGCTTTCCACAGCTCTCCCTAGGGGTGCTGGGACCTAGAGGGACCCGGCCCAGCGAACAGGATCTGCCTGTGTAGCTTGTGCTCCTGAAACCCTGGCAGATTTGCCTGACAGAAGCGCCCTACTTTACTGACCCTGGGCTAAAAGTGATCACCCTGCCTGCCCTGCCCCTCTCCCACGTGCACGGCGGCACCTCCAGAGAGCCCCACTCGGAGCCAGCCCAGAGGCCTCAGAAAAATCCTGGCCAGGCTGGGCTGAGAAAAGCCCCGCCTGCCTGAGAGCTAAACCTGGCCGGGGGGAGGCACTGGGGCTGGCAGAGGCCTAAGGGCGTGGGTGCCAGGCTGGGAGGGAAGGAGGGAGGGAAGGAGGCAGGCAGGACTGGTGGGCTCCAAACCAGGAGAAACAAGGAAGCTAGTAGCTGCGGATACAAGACAGGTTTCTCCTGGGAAGCTGAGCTTGCCGTCTGGGATTCTGCATTTGTTTCATTAGTGTCATTAGTAAGGTGAGAGCCATTTCCCTAGGAGAGTACTGGCAGTGAATGGCGCCCCCTGGAGTTGTGGGTCTCTAACTCCTGTAGGAGGTGGCCACTCCCCCCCCACAATCACCCACCTTGCCCTGTTTTTCAGCTGGACTCACCCAGGAACCCCCAGGGCCTGGGGCATGACTAGCCCTGCAGGCCAAGCCAAACCTCAGAGTTATCCAGAATCTCCCCTCCTGCCATGACCCCAAAGCAAACCCTGTTCTCCAAGCGTCTCTCCCTATTCAGACACTTCCCAATCAGACACACCTTAGGTAGTAGAGCCCTGCCGAAAACAACTCCCCTTCCCCAGCTTCCCACCCCGTCCTTCGCTCTCCCATTGTTTGGGTGCTGAGGAACATTTCTTCACATCCCAGACCCACCCAACCTCGCCCAGAGGCCTAACTCAGGGAAGACTCAGGTCCTTTCCTGGGAGCCCGTCTTGGCAGGGCTTTCGTGCCGGTATTGTGGAGCAATATCAGGCCATAGGAGCAAAAGAGCTTCCCAGTGCATCGCGGCCCCTTTAAAAAAGCTAGCCAGGATTTTTTTTTTAACCATATGACTATATTAGGTGACACTAAACTGCTCGTTGCTCTTGTCATCGAGGCCCTGGCCCAATGACAGGCTGAGTCCCCCCCCTCCGACCTGGTCCCGCCTCTCCTGCCCCTTGTGCTCGGCGCTACCTGCTGCCCGGCCACATCCCGAGCAGGAAGGCGGGTGCGCGGGCGGCGGGCACCATGCAGGGAGGCTGCCAGGGGCCGTGGGCAGCGCCGCTCCCTGCCGCCCACCTGGCGCTGTGAGACTGGCGCTGCCACCATGTTCCCTAGCCCTGCGCTCACGCCCACGCCCTTCTCAGTCAAAGACATCCTGAACCTGGAGCAGCAGCAACGCAGCCTGGCCGCCGCCGGGGAGCTCTCCGCGCGCCTGGAGGCCACCCTGGCGCCCGCCTCCTGCATGCTGGCCGCCTTCAAGCCCGAGGCCTACGCGGGGCCGGAGGCGGCGCCCGGCCTCCCGGAGCTGCGAGCAGAGCTGGGCCGGGCGCCTTCCCCCGCCAAGTGCTCGCCTGCCTTTCCTGCCGCCCCCACCTTCTACCCGCGGGCCTACGGCGACCCCGACCCGACCAAGGACCTTCGAGCTGATAAGAAAGGTGAGGAGGAAACCACGAGTCCTCTATTCACTCCCTGGTCACTTTCGTCCCCAAACCGGCAGCCCAGAAATCCAGGCCCCGGGAGAGGAGATGCCCCTGAGCCGAGAGCTCGGCCCGGGGGCTCAGAAGCCTGAAATGCCAGGTTGTCGCGAGGGCCCCGCTCCCTGCGTGCAATAGGAGGTTTAGAGGAAATGCCAGATTGAGAGGATCGGAAACAAAGACCAAAAAAATTGTTTTCGGCCTAACAAAGCCCCAGGCGCCTTCGGCCCGCTCTTGGATCAGTTAAGAAGTTGAGCGATAGGTTTGTGGTAGACAAGATAGAGAAATAGATAATCTTTGTATCGGAGGTTTTTAAATCTCTTTTGAATTTGCGAGTCTTTTTGAGGATCTGCGCAGAACTGCCAAAGAAATTAAAATCCTACTCACCAGACACGCTTTTGCACATAAATTGGAGGCGCGTCCTGGGCTTTCTGTAACCCACCGTTACTCCTTACTCCATTTCTGGGCCTTTCTTCCTTTGTGCCAGGACAGTGGGGTCTTTGGGAACAAGAGCCCTAATTTTAAAATAGGATACTGCTGATCCCCGAAATCTGCCTTAGCTTTATTTTTCCAGCACGATTTTCTGGCGTGAGGTTCCCTCTAGGAAACGTTAGACAATGTCTAGGAGCAGAAGGCGCGGGGAGTGGACGAGATGGTTTCCGAGTAAAGTGGCCAGATACTGTCGCAGGCCATCCCGGGGTCGGGGAGAGGGGCCGGGCGGCCGCGGAAAGACCTGGGCCCAGCGCGAGGTCAGCGCGAATCCCGGGAGGCCGGAGGCTCTGGACCGAGGGCCCGCCTGAGCCGGGAGCGGCCTCACGGGTTTGTCTGGGAGCACCGAGAGCGCCGGGAAACGTGCGGGGGGCACTGCGGCTAGAATGGACCTAGCCATTCGCGCTCAGCCGGAGCCAGCCGCAGGGCAGGTCCCAGGTCCCCTGCCCGCCCTCCGCTTCTGGGGCGCTGCGCAAACCCTGTGGCGACCGCCCTGGAGATTTCAATCGCCAAACCAACACCTCTTGGCCTTGGGTTTCTTTGATTTCTTAACTTTGAGACAATGTGACCAGCTCCAGGGTGAGGCCTCAGCCTCCCTTCGTTACCAAAGTGGTCCTAATCTAATTCATCCCAGGGCGTCATCTGTTTTGGTTTGGTTTGGTTTGGTTTTTGCAGCTTGAAATTTTCAGTCACTGTCTCCGTCACCAGGATGGGAACTGCCCCAGGGCATACACCTCTCCGGTTTTGTTCTCTGCGCCTCTAGGCACTTGGTAGGCTTTCCACAAACGCTAACTGACTGAGCCCTGTCCCTGGCGCCCGGTGCACTTGGCAGAGGAGCGCCAGGCAGGACAAGGGGGCACCGGCACGGCCCATCCTCCGGCGGGCGCTCCACGGGTCGGGCAGCCCCTACCAGGCGTCTCTCTGCCTCTCTGTCCTCCTCCAGAGCTGTGCGCGCTGCAGAAGGCGGTGGAGCTGGAGAAGCCGGAGGCAGACGGCGCGGAGCGGCCCCGCGCGCGGCGGCGGCGGAAGCCGCGCGTGCTCTTCTCGCAGGCGCAGGTCTACGAGCTCGAGCGGCGCTTCAAGCAGCAGCGGTACCTGTCGGCTCCGGAACGCGACCAGCTGGCTAGCGTGCTGAAGCTCACGTCCACGCAGGTCAAGATCTGGTTCCAGAACCGGCGCTACAAGTGCAAGCGGCAGCGGCAGGACCAGACTCTGGAGCTGGTGGGGCTGCCCCCGCCGCCGCCGCCCGCTCGCAGGATCGCGGTGCCGGTGCTGGTGCGCGACGGCAAGCCGTGCCTAGGGGACTCGGCGCCCTACGCGCCCGCCTACGGCGTGGGCCTCAACGCCTACGGCTATAACGCTTATCCCGCCTACCCAGGTTACGGCGGCGCGACCTGCAGCCCTGGCTACGGCTGCGCCGCCGCCTACCCCGCCGGGCCTCCCCCCGCGCAGCCGGCCGCCGCGGCCAACGGCAACTTCGGGAACTTCGGCGTCGGGGACTTGAACGCGGTGCAGAGCCCCGGGATTCCGCAGGGCAATTCGGGAGTGTCCACGCTGCACGGTATCCGAGCCTGGTAGGGAGGGGACGCGCCTGGGGCGCCCGTGGCCGCTCTCACCTCCAGAGAGCCGCGCCGACTCGAGGGGGGAGGAAGGGCCCCCACGCGACCTCGCGTCCCTCGGATTTCACGTTCACTCCCGCAGAGGCCGCGGCACTTTCCGCCGCCCCGTGCGCCTTTGTTCCCGCGCAGGAGAGTTCGTGGCCGTGTTTGCTCAGCCTGTGGTGAGTGATCGCGCAGCCAGGTGTTCTAGTCGCCCCCTCCCCAGGGCCCTCCGAGCATCCGCGGGCACCCCCGTCCGACCGAACACCAGCCAGTGGCAACTGAGAGCGCGGCACGCGGGCCCTAAGATCCGGCCGCCCTTCCCAAGCCTGGGCCAGGCGCCTGGGCTCTTGCCACCCTGCCGTCGCCCGCCCGCCCACCCGTATTTATGTTTTTACCTGTTACTGTAAGAAAGGAGGATCCCCTTCCCATTAAAGAGTGCGCTGACCCCGCACGTGTCCTTCTTTCTTCTTGCGCGCTTCAGAAACCGAGTTTCTGAGAGCAGAGAGAGGCTGCCGCCGTCTGGGCTGCGAGGGAGGGCACAGGCTTCCCTGGGCAAGTTGATAATACTGATAACAAAACCGACCTATGCTGGGTTCCACCTCGGGCACTTTTGGGGATCATCTCACGTAATCCTAAACAATCTGGAAAGAGATATTAAAGTTGAGCAGCTGAGGCTTGGAGAAGTTTAATGACTTGCTTTGGAGAAAACAGCCAGTAGTACTAATAGATACAGGTTTGATTTCTGACGGAGGGCGCTTTCCCAGAGCTCCCAACCCTACCGCCTTGAGCCCTAATATATGCCAGGCCCTGTTCCCGCTGCTGGGCACAAATGGAGAACAAAGGGACCTGAGCCTTATGCGACTGGAGTGCACTGTAACTCATCCCACTTGAAAGAACGGTTTAACCTGTTTACAGATGTTAAAGCCAAGAACCAAAGCCGTCCCTCAAGCTTCCCGGACTTCACAGCCCAATAATACTGGGACGGATGGAAGCGCCTGGGGACCTTGCAGGGGTCTCCATTCCTAGACCCCACCAGCTGCCCTGCCGGGTAGAGGCTGAACCCCAGAGAGGTGTCCTGCAGACTGTGCTCACCTCCAACTGTGGCAAGACCCTATAAATTCATGTAGTCGAGGAGCACCTGCACCTTAACCCCACCCACATCCTTTCCCCAGGGCATTTAACTAATTTCACCTTAGTACTGACGGACAAATGTTACTGTACTGGTTTTACAGATGAGAAAATTGAGGCTGGGCAAAATCAAGCTAAAAAACTGCTCGGTTATGGGGCTTGCCTACTCTGTGCCTCTGTTTTTTGTCTGTAAAATGAGGAGGACAAAAACACCTCGCTCGGAGCCCCAGGGCCTCAACGCTCCAAGGGGCTGGGACCTGACTTCTAGCTCCTATGTCACCGGCCCCAGGGCAGAGGAACTATCCCTCCCTTCTTAAAAAGGGACAAAAGCCAGAGGGAATGGGACTTTGTTTTCCCACTAGATATGGGTTTTCCCTGACATTTTGCCTGGGAAGTGCCGGGCTGGTGGCCCAGGGCATTGAGGTGTCCAGCTGAGAGTTCCTGGGCACAGCCACAACACTGCTTGTGGCATCCAGGGACCAAACGCCACTCTAGGTGCCCCTGATGCCCAGAATGAGTCACTGGCCCAACCAGGAGCTGTCCTGCTGCCGTGCCAGAAACCACGCAGTGCTGCCAGTGCCTCGTACTGCCTCTCAGGGTAGGCGCAGCCCCCCAGTCAGCCGTGCCTGCCTGCCGCAGAGGGGAAGATGCCGGGAGAGTTCAAGTGCTACCTACCACTTGCCCAAGCTGCGCAAAGGTGCTTAGGACCTAGGGCCACTGAGTGCAGGCAGTTGAGCCTGGACTGTCGACCATCACAGGGTTATGAACTGTGCTGTGAGTCAGAAGAGGAAAGGGCTGAGCTCAAAACTTGGTTGGGTCTGGGCTGATGAGAGCCACCGGGAGGGAATGTGTTCAGCCCAGCCCTGGCATTCGCCACCCGGGCCTACTCCCTGCTGCAGCCTTTACCCTGCCCCTCTGTGTGCTGCGCTGTGGCCTCATCCCATGGAGGACGACACTGAGGCTCCTCTAGGTCACCAGACCAGCTCTTAAGCAAAACAGCAATCGCCTACCAGTCAGGCCCTGCCTGGAGCCCTAGCAGGCAGCCTAACTCACACAACCGGGAAATCCTTCTACCAGATCAGTGTGTTCGCCCACGATCTCCCTCGGCCCTGCACGCCGCGGGCCTTTTCATCTTACACTCGTCTGCAGTAACATTACAAATATTTCTTTCCCTTAATGTTATACCTCAAGGATTTTTCTATGATGCCTCCCTCTTTGTCATCCTCTACCTTCAGGGACCAGCTGAGTGACCCCAGGGTCCCCCTGCACCTTTCTGGAGGTGTTCACAAAGGGACAGCAATGACTAGCTGGCATCTGCCAGGGCTCGCCAAATGCTTTACAGAAGTTCTCTATCCTAACTCATGTTCATCTGCAAACCAGGAACCGAGGAGGTTAAGTCGATGGTCAAGGAGGTCATTTGGTCCCTAAGCCGGGGGCTGGAAACCGCACAGGGCAGGCAGAGAAGGCGGAGGGGAGGGGAGCGTGTATATGCAATCAGAGCCGGGCACTGGGGTGTTTGTCCAGTAAAGACGCGGTGGGACTGGCTCCGAGCCGCCAAGCTGAGCAGACCCCAGGCTCTTGCAAGTGGGTGAGGATCTTGAGCCTCATATCGAGGCTCATTATGAACACGGTATTTCGCAGAGCTCTGGGGAGCGGCAGGGACGGCCCTCCACCACCAGGCTCCTGAGGCCCAGGGCCAGCCTTTCGCTTGAGAGTGCTGGGGGAGGACGGTGGGAGAGGGGGCGAAAGTGCCCTAGTGCCGACACAGTCAGAAGTAACCTAAACTAAAACGCCCGCATTTACATAGCTATCTTCCCAGCCCCCAAATTAAATCGGTGTTGTTTGTTTTGTTTTTCAATTACGTATTCTATAAACCACACATGCACCGTAAGAAAATTCAACCAGGAGAGGAAAATGCAAAACGAACAAGAAGTGTGGGGAGATTGGGGTGGCGCAGGCACGGCTCTGCGTGCCCAGAGCGCCAAGGGAACACCTAGAGGAATAGTTTTATCTTTAATAATTAAAAAAAAAATCAAACAAGCACACGCCAAGGTTAAAAAATAATCAGAGATAAACAGTGATATTAAAAAGAACAAACATCAGCTCTCGGAGCTGGGAGGGAGTGATTCCCTCAGCCCAGCACGGCTCTGAGCGAGCTGGCAGAGGAGGGCTGGGGCCGGGTCCCCAGACCCAGGGCCAGGCCGCTGCGGCACCAGCCTGGGGCGTCCTTTCGTTTCCTTGGCTCATTTTCAGCCTGCGGTCACAGGTTTTGCCCAATCAGATAGCTCCCGTCCTCTTATTTTGTCTGGATTTCACCTTAAACCAACCCCACATTGTGTATCCGAATATCTATTTGAAAAGGACGCGCAGAACCCCAGAGCTCACCGCAGACTGGGGAACTGGAGCGGCCGAATGCTGCCTGAGCTGTGCGCCCTGCCTGGCGCCACCGGCCCCTGCGTCCTCCCGCAGGCAGTGCGGCTCAGCCGTGCCTGGGCCAAGGCGACAGCATCGCGGCCCTCGCGTCTCGCTGCCTCCCCCGCTAGACAGCTTCTGGAGAAGGGGACGCGTGGCCTGGATTTTATTTATCCCTCACAGAGCTTACCGCAGGGCCAGGCACTGTCCGGGGCTCTTTACAAGTGAACCCGTTTAATCCTCTTTTACACCTCTGAGTTCTGCGGAGGAAACAGATGAAGACTTCATCTTAAGCCCACAGAGGAGGAGTAACTTGTCCAAGGTCACATGGCTGGTCAGAGCCGGAGCTTGGTTTCAAACCCAGGCAACCTGGCCCCAGAGCCTGAGCCATGATGCCATTCCATGCCCAGCTCAGGGGTGGCAAAGAAGAGGTGCCGAGAGATGTTTGTCAATTGATTAAACAGCACAGTGATGACAGTAGCTAACAATTCTTGGAAGATTTCTATGATGTGCCAGGCAGACCCTACGAGCAGGAGAGGAATCTCAGCTGGGGTGAGGGTGGCAGCTGGGATTCTGGGTTGCGGTCTGGCCCCCTTGCCCCACTCTGCCGCTTCTTAGAGGGGCACTTACCCCAGGGCATGGGGAGCAGTGAGGAGACCCGACAGGCTGGACGCCCAGGGCCACCCTGGGCTGCACACCCTGCTCCCGCCCACAGCTGCGTGGCATAACGGTCCGGATTATTGCCTAACATCTGTTGGTGCTGACTTAGTGCCGGCCCAGGGCTAAATGCTGACCCTGAAACCCTCATTCGGTCATTTTCCAAGGAGGAAATTGAAACTGAGAGGAGTTAAAAACATCCCCTACCTAAGGCCACTCCAGTAGTGTGGAGTGGGGGAATCTGTGCTTGAATCCAGATGGTTCCACGAGAGCCCTGGCTCTTTAATCCACTCTCCGCGGTTCCCTGAAGACACAAACTGCCTTGAGCCCAGGACAAACCCAAACCCCTGCCTGGCCCAGCTCCCTTTAATTGGGTTCCCCAGGGACAGGGCCTGCAAAACTGCATTTGTAACCAGGTGATTCCCATCATTTGGCAAGGTGGAGAACCACAACTCAACCTGCAGCTCACAGAGGCCCCAGACCCCGGGGGCTCTGGCTCCTGAGGGCCTGGGAGAAAATGGAGTCAGGTTTCCCCCCTCCAGAGCCTGCCGTCTGCCCCAGGGTATCCCTGTGCTTGCCACAATCCAGTGGCTGTGGCCCTGCAGACCCGGGGCAGTAAAGGCAGAGGGGAGAGTGGAAGGGTAGAGGCTGGAAGATTGAGAGAACAACTCTGGGACACACCTGTCCTTGCCAGACAGACCACAAAGCCCTCCCTGGGGCCTCTGCAGCACAGGTCCCGCCAGGGCTGCCTTGGAGAGAAGAGGAATTTGGAGAGATTATTCAGAAGGTCCCAAACTCCGCCCTGGGCTCCCACAGGAAGGGGAGTAGGGAGTAACCAGCCCCATGGGGCCACAGTGCCAGCCTCTCTGCGTGAGCTCACCAAAGCCTCACTGTTCCATCCTGGACTACACTTTACAGAGGAAGAAAGGGAGGCTTGAAAAGGGTTTGGCACTTGCTCTCTTCCTACGGTTAGGAAGCTTCCAAGTCGAGTCCTAACACCAAATTCTCTTCTTTCCAGTCCACTCCCCAGCTACCCCACCTGTCCTGAA
Organism: Mirza zaza; assembly: GCA_008750895.1. Classification (NCBI taxonomy): domain Eukaryota; kingdom Metazoa; phylum Chordata; class Mammalia; order Primates; family Cheirogaleidae; genus Mirza; species Mirza zaza. The sequence goes on from VSMD01050257.1 coordinate 9,725, forward strand.
CTTCAGCTTGGCAGCAATCTCGCTTGGTTCACATTAGCTCTGGCCACCCTCACCTCCCTCCTGTGTCCTCAGCCTTTCGGGGAGATCTTTAAAATAAGCAGCCCCGTGGAAAGGAGTTCTCATTGTCGGTGGATGCAACTGTTGTCGTTCACTATCGCTCTTATGTGGGCTTTGTACATCCCTGCAATCTCAACAATAGAAAACATGTCTTGCTGACGACCTTAGTTTGGCTTTCTTCTTACAAATTAAAAAGAATAGTTCCCCTTCTGGCCAACTCCAGGCAACTGTGATCTTAATTATCATCATATTTGTGCTCACTGGTGGCTACTTGACTGCTTTTCACCATCAGGATTCCCTAACTACCTACTGTAAACACCTCAAAAGCCTTTTGGAAAGATTCAAGGTTTAAAACATGTAAATAGAAAAATGATGGTTTAAAATGTCCCTGAATGTTGTATAAAGTCAGCACAATCTCAAAGTGCTAATAGTTCATTTGTGTATTCCATACCTTCACAAGCTGATTAGAAAACTCATGTAGAAGTGTAGAGGTCTAAGAGTAGCCAAGACATTCTTAAATAAGGAAAGTGAGGTGGTTCTCTCCCTATCAGACAACAAGGCATGTGAACCTATGGTAGTTCACAGTATGATATTGGCACAAGGCAGACCAATGACCAATGGAACAGAATAAAGTGCCCAGAGTCAGAACCATACATACACAGTCCACAACAGAGGTATTTTGCAAGATCAGTGGAGAAAGGGTGGATTTTTCTACAAATGGGTCTCCATAAGACAAAAACCAAATAAGATTAGATCCCTACCTCACACCATTCACAAAACCAAATCACAGTTAATTAAAGACCTACCTGTGAAAGGCAAAACTATGTAACATTTAAGAGACAATGTAGGAAAATATTTTTATGACCTTATGGTAATAAGGGGTTAAACATGACACCAAAAAGCACACAGTTTAAAGGAAAAGACATTAACATTTAAAACCTATCCTCCTCAAGACACCGCACATAGAGTGAAAAGACAAGTCAAGCCACAAAGGTGAGAAAAGATATTTGCAATACATATAGCCAACAAAGCAGTAGTATCCAGAATATATAATGAAATCCTAGGACTCTTCCTTGCATAGCACTCTAGCCCCTCTAGCTTTCTTGCTGTTAGTTTCACAAGCCTAGACATTCCTGTCTCAGGGCCTTTGCATTGGCTATTCCCTTTACTTGAAATGCCCTTACCCCAGATATCTGCCTGGTGAATGCTTCATCTGTTTCTAGTCTTCACTCAAATGTTGCCTTATCATGAGGCCCATTCTGAGTACACTACTTTAAGTTGCACTCCACACACCTACTCCTGGAAGCCCCTATTCTGCTCTGTTGCTGTTTTTGCTTTAGCCTGTATGATTTTCTAACATACTGTTTTGTTTAGTGATGTATCCCAAGCACCAAGAAGATGCCTGGCACTTTTGATGGTGAATGAATGAATGAAAACAAATTACCCAAAGGGAAAAAGTGGGCAAGAGAAATAAATAGGAATTTCATGGGAAAGGAAGTACAAATGGCCCTAAAATGTATTAAAACATTGTCAATCTATTCATTACTTAGAAAAACAAAAACTCATAAGATAATATACTTCACCCACCAGATTGGCAAAACTTAGTCATCACTACCAGGAATTGGGAGAGAGTAGGCATTGATGGGAACTCATCTTGTAGGGGTGTAACTGGGTACAAAGACTTTGGCACAACTTAGTAGAGTTGAATATGAGCCTACCCTAGATCCAGCAATTCCAATTCTAGGAATATCCGCCAGGGATATTCTTGTATATGTGTACCTGAAGATATATGTAATTCTGTTGAAAACAGCCTTGCATGTCATAGTGTGGAGTGGAAATAACCCAGTTGTCTATCAACAGTGGGATGAATAATTAATTTGTAGGAAATTCACACTGTGGAATATTAGACAGCAGTGAAAATGAAGGTACCACAGCCACACTCATCAACATGAATCAATCTCAAAGATGAATCAATGCTGGAAAGTGAATATAGAATATAGACAATATGATTGCTTTTACATAATGATCAAAATAGGCCAAACAAAATGCTGCATTAATCAGAAAGGTGCACCTAGGTGTCAAAACTATAAAGAAAAATAAGGGAGTGATTAACTGAAAATTGAGACAGTGGTTGCCTCTGGGGAGAGAAGGAGGAATGCAGTGGGAAGGACTTTGGGGGTGTGGTCGTGACCTATGTCTTGGTCCGGATGAAGGGTATGAGTTCTCATGGGTTCATTTTATTATTCTTTAAACTATACATATGCACGCTCTTTATTTTATTATTGAACTTTTTAATTTAGGTATAGCTTACAGTAAAGTGCATACATCTTAAATGTTCAGCCCAACTTAATTTTACAAATTGTAATATTCTTTTCTGTATGTATGTAGCATGTTTTATTTCACAATTTTAACATGCATCAATCATGGCACTTCACAACTTTGTCTTAGAATCAGAAGGCTCCACCAAAGATATATTTTAAAGGGAAAGAAAGCAAGGTGAAAATTGTGCTTCTGCTATGACCCCAGTTATTTTTAAACAATCTATACTTATAAATTATAACACCTGACATATGAATACTTCATGTTCTGTAACCACCATTTTTCTAGCTATCAAATATTTTTTATTTATTTATTTTGGGACAGGGTCTCGCTGTGTCACCCAGGCTGGAGTACAGTGGTGCAATCATAGCTCACTGTAGCCTCAAACTCCCGGGCTCAAGAGATCCTCCTGTCTCAGCCTCTCAAGTAGCGAGGACAACAGGCATGTGTCACCATGCCTGGTTAATTTTTTTTATTAATATTTTATAGAGATGCATTGATCAGGCTAGTCTTGTACTCCTGGCTTCAAGCAGTCCTCCCACGTCAGCCTCCCAAAGTGCTGAGATTACAGGTGTGAGCCACCACGCCCGGCCTCACATATTATTTAGACTGCTATGTGCTGGGCCCTTTAAAGGCATATGCCCATTTGGAATATGCCCAAAGGAATATTCCCAATAATTCCGTGAGATGGATCCAGGTACTGTTTAAACTGAGGAAACTGAGATAAAGTGAGTCACCTGAGTCAGGAAGCCTGAGACCCCAAACAAGGCCAGAATTTAGATCTCCCTCCCTGCTTTGTGGGTGTTCATGCCGTCACAGCCACGTGGCCTGGGCAGGGGCTGGTGGAGGGAGGCGATGCAAAGGAAACACGCCAACGTGTGTCTGGCCAGCGGTGATCTTGAAATTTATGCCCAGAGAATCCCCTTAAGAGCTCAAATAATTCAAGCCTGATTTGCCAGAGTATTACATGGAAAGTACAGGTCATGTGATGTCACATTTACACTTAAAGGGAAATGACCCCTTTGGTATTGCACTGCTTCAAAAGGTTATGATTGAAATTTATAAACACTACTGAATATAAACTCTAATTTCTCTATATTCCATGTCTTCTGCAATGAGCGTCAGAAACAAGATCAAAGTTGAAAAATATAAATGTATGGAGAGAGGGCTGTACGTGGAAGATCTTTCATTGAGAGGCCTGGAAACTAGATGTCAGGGCCAGAGGAGAGACATCACCGCTTTATCCTTCAGGGAAACCGTGGCGCCGTTGCTCAGTGTCTCCAGAGCAACGGCGGAAGGTCCATGAGGGCAGGGACTGTCTGGACAGCTGCTGGCGTGATGTGGATTCAGCGTTGATCACTGTATGCTCATTCTCGGTTTCCTCACCTTAGCTGTGATGCTGAGCCCCCGACAGAAACGTGATCTCCAGGCCGCTGCCCCAGGAGTCCGGGTCAGCTGGTCTTCCAGGGTGAGGCCCCAGAAACCAGGCTGACCCACTGGGTTTGGGCAACACTGCTTACTGTGCTGAAACCTGGAAGAATATTTTGGGGTGTGACTCCTCGAGACTTCAGCCTTGACTCTCCTGGAGGCGGGAGACGTCCGGCCTTGGGCATGCCTAACAGAAACAGTGTTTCAGAGGAAGGGAGAGGAGACCGAGTTTCAGGAGAGTAGTTCGAAAAGAAAAACAACAACCAAAAACTGCACCAGGTCCTCTATGTCTAAGTATTCACTAACCAAATCATTTGGCCTAGTTTCTGTAGGAAAATAAATGTTCTCATAAAATAAAAAATTCACTAATGAGCTGACCACTTAAGAAAGTTGGCTTCGCTTAAACAGCAATTCCATGTCTGGGCACATACCCGAGAGAAACTCTTGCAAGTGTGTACTAGGACATCATCTTACCACAGCCATTCAATCAAGGTGCTTGTCCCAAGTAGCCTCTTGTGACAGTCCCTCAGCACGGTGCAACTCCACAGAGCCACACAGCTGTAAGATGAAACAAATCTCGAAAAAGATGCAGGACTTCAATTTTTAAATGTGCAAACAACTAAAATAGACATTTCTGTAAAGAAACTATACAAAACAGCCAATAAGCTCACAAAAGGACGCTGAACATCACTAGTCATCAGGGAAATGCAGATCAGAACCACAGTGAGATACCACTTCACATCCGCTAGGATGGCTACTATCAAAACAACGGAAAATAGGAAGTGTTGGTGAGGATGTGAAGAAATTGGAACCCTTGTGTATTGCTGGTGAGAGGGTAAAATGGCACAGCTTCTGCAGATAATACTATGGCAAATCCTCAAAAAATGAGATATAGAATAATCACATCATCCAGCAATTCCACTTCTAGGTGTATTCCCAAAAGAATTGAGAGCAGAGGCTTGAACACATAGTTGTATACCCATGTTCACAGCAGCATTGTTTGCAATAGCCAAGAGGTGGAAACACCCCAAGTGTCTGTCACCAGATGCATGTGTGCATAAACAAAATGTGCTATATCATACAACAGAATATTATTCAGCCTTAAAAAGAAAAGAAAGCCTACCACATGCAACAATGTGGATGAAATTTGAAGACATTATGCTAAGTTAAATATGCCAGACAGGATAAATACTGTATGATTCCACTTATATGAGGTATCTGGAGTAGCCAAATTCATGCAGCCAGAAAATAGAAGGCTGTTTGCCAGAGGATGGGAGGAAGAGGGGAGACGGAGTTATTTTTTAACAGGTATGGAGTTTCAGTTTGGAAAGATGAAAAGAATTCTGAAGGTGGATGGAGGTGATGGTTGCACAACAATGTGAATGTACCTAATGCTACTGAATTGTACACTTGCAAATGGTTAAAATGGTCAATTTTATATCATGTATATTTACCCACAATTTTTAAAAAATTAAATCTCAAAATTAAAAAAAAAAAAGCAACAAGATGCAGGATTTCAGGAAGCTGAGAAAAGTATTTGGTTACACACAAGGCAACAGCAGCTGAGACCTGGCAGGGTTAGCCCAGTTATTTGAAAAGAGACAAAATCAGGGAGTGAAGACAGGAGACATGGTCCATGGGGAACGACTGAGTATCCAGGGTGGAGTGCCATCTTGGGAAGATGGCGGAAGTTCTCAGACACACGACCTATATGACAGGTCTGTGACAGTGAACGTGAAGATGTCTTGTGCTGTGACAGAATATTATCAGGGAAATTATACTCCATGTGCCTAATCAACTCGTAATCCACTTTTGTTCCTTTTAAGAGTTAATACGTTCATAAATATATTTGTAACCAAATTTATGCAATAAAATAATTTACTCAAATTTTCATCCTTGTTTTCACATTAAATGGCCTTCCCCACCTCACCCCCACCCTGACCACTGTGCTCAGAAAACAAGGGCTTCTGGTTTGTGACATACTAAAAATCCACTAAGCCAGGGGTTCTCAAACATTTTTGTCTCAAGAACACTTTTGACTTTTTAAAAATTATTGAGGGCCACAAAGAGCTTTTGTTTTGGTGGATTATATGTCTTTAGATTGATCATATTAAAAGTTAAAAGTGAGAATTTTTAAAATAGTTATTATATCATTTAAAAATTGTAATAACCTCATTATGTGAGGTCTGAGATGGAAGAACAAATGAAGAAAGATGTGTTAATAAAGAAGTCAGCAAATGTAAACAAACCTTGCTTGTGAAATATAGTGTTAAAAGGGGGGAAGCTAGAATGAAAATACCAGACAATAACTTGCAAGTCAAGAGGAGTTAAATGAAGTTAAAGTGTGTGAGTCTCCAGAAAGAGGGTGGACGTTTTGATTCATTGTAGATTTTTCTAGAAATGTTAATATTTCTTGGTCTAGCTGGCCATTGCATGAGTGTGTTACTTTATTACTCTAAATAAAAATGTGAATATGTGTCTTTGCCTCCTCATTCTGTATGTATATCTAACAGTTAAAAAATGTTTAGAAAATTTTTACAAAGCACCGAAGGACATACAAAGTGAGAACTTCCAGAGATACCTTATGTGTAAACAAGCAAATAGAGCTCTTTTTCTTCTTTGCCCTTTTTGCATAATGCCAGATTTTAGTCGTACTGTTCTGCACTTTGCTTTTTTTACTGAATATTTTTTGGAGATGGCACCATATCAGTTTACAAAGAGTGCCCCATTCTTTTTATTCTAACTACATAATATTTCACTGCATGGATGTAGCATCATTCATTTAACTAATTCCTTGTTGACAAATATCAAGGTGTTTCTAACTTTTTGTCTTGTAAATGATGCTGCAATGAATAACTAGTAACATGTCATTTTGTATGATTACAAGTGCATCTATAGGATAGATTATTTGAGTTTTTAATGATGATATTCTGCAATAGTGCCTCAAGAATTTTTTTTTACTCTGGCAACTGTCATCTTAACATAAAACATCTCTTCATCATGTGCTTGAAGAGGGTCTTTCAAGTTATGCCTACAAAAGCATATGTTTCATAATCACAGAGTATTATAAGGCCACCTTTTGAGGTTTTTAAATTTTGTAATATCTCTGATCATTTATCTACAGTTATAAGAAATGAAATGGTACTGGCTTAAGGCGATACAGTAGCAGATGACAGAGCCTCACTCTGGCTAAAGACACAAAAAGGAGGAAGAATTCATTGAGCAGAGCTCACTCAGTCCAGGGAGGAGGATCCAGACAGTAAGACTCAGGGAGGCACAGAGTCAGCGCAGCCCAGAGGCCTCCCTGGGGGAAGGGTTCACCATCGTCCTCTCTAGGGAACACCATTAAAGTCACTTGCGCTAGGGACCACAGCCTCCGAAGCTCCACTGGTGGCCAGGTAACCAGGAGAGAGTAGCTGATGGGCTTACCTTGGGTCCAGTGCTCCCCCTGGAGCAAGCGGCTGGGCCAGAGCGGGGCACGGGGCCACCTGGGCACTGGAGCTGTTCCCTGCTACCCAGTGCCTGCCACCAAGTGGAGCCTGGGAGCCGAAGGAGAGGCCGGCAGGGACAGTTCTTTCTTCTTCTTAAAAAACAAAAGTGCTCAAATGCAAAACACTGACAATAGCAAATGCTGGCAAGGATGCGGCGCAACCTAGACGGGTGCAGAGTGGCACGGCCGCTTGGAAGACAGCGGGCAGTTTCTTACAGACGAAGCCTGCTCCTGCCTCACAGTCCAGCGGCACGCTTCTTGGCATTCACCCTAAGGCGTTGACAACTGTCCCTACAGAGACCTGCATAAGGTGTTTACAGCAGCTTTATTCATAATTGCCCAAAATGAAAAGCAACCAGGATGCCCTTCAGTAGGCAGGTGGGTAAATAAACTGCGGCACATCCAGACAATGGACTATCACTCAGCACTAAAATTAAAGGAGCCATCAAGCCATGGAGAGATAGGGAGGAACCCTAAATGCATATTACTAAGTGAGAGAAGCCGTCTGAAAAGGCCACACACTGTATGACATCCTGGAAAAGGTGACACTGCGGAGACAGTAAAGGTCAGTGGTTGCCAGAGGCTGAGGGGAGGGTGAGAACTGGTGGCACTCGGGGGGTTTAGGGCAGTGAAATTATCCTGTGATGGCGGACACAGGTCACTGTACATTTCTCCACACCCACGAAACGTAGAACACCAAGAGTGACCCTACTGCAACCAAAACTCCGGACTTTGGGAGACAACGATGTGTCCGTGCGGGCCCATGACTGTGACAGACCACTGCTCTGCCAGGACGCTGGACTCGGGAGGTGGCGGTGTCGGGTCCGTGACTGTGACAGACCACCGCTCTGCCGGGACGCGGGAGGTGGCGGTGTCGGGCCCGTGACTGTGACAGACCACCGCTCTGTCGGGACGCGGGACGAGGGAGGTGGCGGTGTCGGGCCCGTGACTGTGACAGACCACCGCTCTGTCGGGACGCGGGAGGTGGCGGTGTCGGGCCCGTGACTGTGACAGACCACTGCTCTGTCGGGACGCGGGACGAGGGAGGTGGCGGTGTCGGGTCTGTGACTGTGACAGACCACCACTCTGTCGGGTCGAGGGATGCGGGAGGTGGCGGTGTCGGGCCCGTGACTATGACAGACCACCGCTCTGCCGGGACGCGGGAGGTGGGAGGCGGCGGTGTCGGGCTGTGGGAGTGCCTTGTTCTGTCCGGTCAACTTTGCTGCCAGCCTAAAACTGCTCCAAGGAAGCCTAGTTTAAAAAACAAAAAGTGTTCCTTATTACAAATTTAGTACATTTTATTGCAGCAAATGTAAAAAATGCAGAGAAGCAAAAATTGCCCATGATGCCACTCAGAGAGAACCAGGCAACGTTTTTCCCTTTCAATGTTTTTTCTAGGATATGCCTTTTTTCTTTCTTTTTTTTAATTTTCTTTTTCTTCTATTTTTAAAATTTTTTTTCTCTTTACTACATAGTAGGTATCAAAAAGGATACACCTTTTTTCTTTCTTTTTTTAAAGGAAAAAATGAAAACCAGGCTTGCCCTTTTGCTTAACGGTATGTCCTGAATGTCTTAGGGAGTCCGGAGCCAAACGCTGGTCTCAAACCCCAGTTCTACCACTAACGGCTGTATGGCCTTGGGCAGCCTACTTAACTGAGCCTCAGTTTCCTCAAGCGTAAAAAGGGGGTAATAATAGTACCTAGCTCTTCAGGTTGTAGGGAGGATCAAATGAGTTATTTAAAGTGCATCAAATAGTGCCTGGCACATAGCAAGTGCTCACTCTTGTCATCTTTCCATAACAGTCAATGTTCTTCTGTAACATGACGGCACCATTTTTATCACCTGAATGCAATTCCCTCATTCAGATATAGCATAATTTGATTGACTATTCCCCTAACCTAAAACATTTGGAGCCCTTTGGTTTCATCAGTGTGTGATGAACAATCTTATAGCCACTATGAAGTAGAATTGATGGGCACAGTTTTGGAACCGGAGCTCTGTGTTGCCGTGTTGCCCCGGAGAATGTAGTGCCGGTTAATGCATCCTCGAGCAGGGGGAGGCTCCTGCGCCACCAGGGGCATCAGCACCTGTGAATACCCTCCATCTGGGCCCACCTGGCAAGCAGCAGTCACCGAGACTCCTCACTGTTTGCAAGTCATCCTTCCAGCAACTTCTTTTCACCTGGTTCCTGGGCTCACCTCAGTTTGCGCCAGGTGAGGGATGGAAGCCAAACCACTCTCTGCCACACCTAGAGTCCTTGTGCCCCTCCTCATCCCCCACCCCCCTTTTTTCTCTGAGATGGATCTCATTATATTGCCCAGATTAGTCTCCAACTCCTGGGCTCGAGCCATCTTCCCGCCTCGGGATCCCGAGTAGCTGGGACTACAGGTGTGCGCCACCACGCCTGGCTCCCTCTGCTCTTTAAATCCAGGCCTGAATCCTATTGAAAACTTCCCTCAGAAAACAGAGACCAAAGAAAATCCTCTCCCATATTCCAACCAACTGACATGCTCCAGCATCAACTCTGGTTTTTATCATAATGAGACCCTCTACGTTGACAATTAATGCTATCTTATCACACATGTGTGCCAATAAATAGGGTGGGGGCAAGATTGTTTTCTTCATGCTGTGACAACAGCTCCCAGCAGGGAGGTGGCCCTTGCTGTAACCCAGGGGCTGCTGTGGCCCACGTGCTGGGTGAGGAGGCCTTTCCACATTCAGCCCACCTGTGCCAGGGGTCACACGGGGCTTTACATGCCGTTGGGGGCCTCCTGGACTCCACACAAACATCCCACCGGGCATGTATTATCATTCCCTATTAAAATTTTCTTCTATTTTGATAAAATATATATAATATAAAATATACCATTTAACCATTTTTAAGTACAATCAGTGGCACTAAGCAAACCTACAATGTTGTATAAATGTTACCACCATCCATTCCAGAAAGTCTGTACCCATTAAAAAATAACTCCCATTCTCTCCTCCCCTGTAGCCACCATGCTACTTTCTGTCTCCGTCACAGTCCTCATCTTTTAGCGTCTGGCTTATTTCACCGAGTGTAATGTTTTCAAGGTTCATCCACGTTGTTGCATGTGGCCCAGTTTCCTTTCTTTTAATGGCTGAGTAATACTCTGTTACAAGAATCAACCACATTTTGTTTATCCTTTCCCCTGTTGAAGGCCACATGGGTAGTTCCACCTTTTGCCTGCTGTGACAATGCTGCCAGGCACACTGCTGTGCAAGCGTCTGTTTCAGTCCCTACTTGCCATTCCTTGGGTACATACCCAGGAGTGGAATTGTTGGATCATATGGTAATCCTGTGCTTCCCTTTTGGAGGATGCTGTTCTTATTTTACAGATAAGAAACCCGTGGTGGCTCAGGAAGGTGAGGGGCTGGCTGTACTGTAGAGTGGGTGCCGCACTCAAACCCAGGCCTGTCTCTCGGAAACCCGCGCTGTATCTAGCACACTGCATGCCTCAGAGCTGAGAGGTGGGGCTGAGACGTGGGCACGTGCATGGGCAGGTGTCAGTGGATCCAGTTCGGTGACCTTCTAAACGACATCGCACATCTGTTCGCTCTTTTCTATTTCCACTGCCACTGCCCTGGCCCAAGCCACTTTCGGGTCTCGTGGGGATTCCAGACACAGGCTCTAGTCTCTCTGCTCCCCTCTGCCCCCTCCAGCAGGTGGAATCTTACAAAGACACAAATCAGGCTTGGCGCGGTGGCTCACGCCTGTAATCCTAGCACTCTGGGAGCCCGAGGCAGGTGGATCACTTGAGGTCAGGAGTTTGAGACCAACCTGAGCAAGAGCGAGACCCATCTCTACTAAAAAAAATAGAAAGAAATTAGCTGGACAACTAAAAATATATATAGAAAAAATTAGCCGGGCATGGTGGCACATGCACAGGCTACTCGGGAGGCTGAGGCAGCAGGATTGCTTGAGCCCAGGAGTCTGAGGTTGCTGTGAGCTAGGCTGGTGCCAGGGCACTCTACCAGGGGCAACAGAGCAAGACTCCATCTCAAAAAAAAAAAAAAAGGCACAGATCAGATGGCATCAGGTCACTCCCCTGATTAAAGCCCTTCTGTGACTTCTCCTAAAACTTAGGGCCGAGGTCCAGGCTGCATTTGTGCAGCCCCTGTCTGCGTCAGCTTTACCTGAGACCATCCCCTTTCTGCAGGAGGGACAAGGATCTGCGGTCGTTCCGTACCCTGAACCAGTGAAGTCTCTTCCTGCCCCAGGGCCTTGACCTGTGTCGTCCCTTTGCTGGGAGCCCCTTCCACGCACTCTGCCTGACTGGCCCCTTCTCAGCCTCCAGCAGCGAGGCCCACCTTCCCACCTCCTCTGTAACTCCCACCTCGGCATTTCATGATTCCAGGATGGACCTTCCCAGATAACAGTGGGCATCTACCTTCACATCTGCCTTTCACAAAGTAGGAGCCTAAGGCTGCCTGGGCCACTAACCACCTAGGGATGGAGGGAAGACGGGGAGGGGTGACAGCTCTTGCCTCAACCTGGCTGAGACCCCAGCCCCTCCCTGCCCCCTCCAGTCCACTCAGCTGTCTCAGAGGAGGAGATTTCTGAAGTCAGACCTGACCAGGTCTCGCCCTGCTTAAATTCTGGGCTCCCTGCTGCCCTCAAAGTTAAGCCAAGCATTGAAGCTGCTTGAGCTTGCCACTCTCCGTCCCCAGGCTCTATGTCCCCCACCCCCTACCACACCCTGGGCCCTTGGACCCAGCAACTACAGAGGGTCTATAGGCAGTTTCTACTGCACAGCAGGTCAGGGAAGCAAAAGTGTCATTAAGGGCCTGACTCAAGTACCCTGCCTGTCTAGCGCCATCCGCCTCCCCACCCCCAAGTCCAGGCATTAATCTCGTGTGTGTCTTTGTGAGTCTGCTGACAAGCGTCTGATAAGATGGTGCCAATACAGTGCAAATCGAGGGCAAAATGAGAAGATGAGTCTTGGAAAAGTTGCAGGAGTTCATGGAGTCAAGGACCATGGCATCAGAGAACCCGTGGATCCCAACTCGGTCATGGGAGTGGCCAACCGTCAATGAAGAGAAACACCACAGGGAGAATGCTGAGAAACAGACAGGTTCATACAGAATGAGGTAACACCCTGGAGGAGAAAGAGGCTCCAGGAACCTTAGTACCTACACTCCGAAATCAAAGGCAAAGTGCAGGCGTGGTCTGAAGAATGACACCTTTCCCCAAATCAACATTGGACTCCATTTTGATTTGTTATAAGGATTATAACCCTACTGTAAACATAAAAACTTCTGTTGACTGCAAGATGAATTTATTTTCATAATTTTTCATTTCATTTTCTTCAAGACAAAGTCCCAAACTAATCTCCCCCCCCCCAATTTGTTTTTACCTTTTGGACTCCATTTATTTTAAATGGCTCCTTTTCTGGCATAACTTTTCCTTGGAAAATAATGATCCCCTGTTCTCATTGTCTCAAGGATAGAACTTTCTCTGACATGCACTCATACTCTTCTGTTTGTATTTCCCCCTTTCTACACTGTGAACTCCTATTCATCCATCAAGGTGCATAACATGGCCCATCGTTTCTGAAAAGCAATCCTCATTGTTAGAGAATTGATTTTGTAACATGGCAATTACCAATGTATCTGATTCCTCTCTTGTCCCCAGTGCAATGCAGAACACAAAACACAGTAGATGCTCACATGCGATGAGTGAATGAGTGACTAGTGAATGAATGAAGCCCGTGTGTAGGAAGCAGCACAGCAGCAAATTCATAATCTCCCATATTTCTTTTCTGTAGCTGTCATGGTATTTGTAAATCATGTTCTGATTCTGTCTCTGCTATTAAATTGTGAGCTCCATGGGCAACCACAGTGTCGGTACACTCACCCTGCACAAAGCCTGTCTCACTGCAGGACCAAATATGTATATGTACTGCCTTGGCCAGGTGTGGTGGCTCCGCCTGTAACTCTAGCACTCTGGGAGGCCGAGGCGGGAGGATGGCTTGAGCTCAGGAGTTTGAGACTAGCCTGAGCAAGAGTGAGACCCCATCTCTGCTATAAATAGAAAGAAATTAGCCAAACAACTAAAAATAGAAAAAAATTAGCCAGGCATGGTGGCGTGTGCCTGTAGTCCCAGCTGACTTGGGAAGCTGAGACAGGAGGATCGCTTGAGCCCAGGAGTTTGAGGTTGCTGTGGGCTAGGCTGATGCCATGGTACTCTAGCCCAGGCAAGAGAGTGAGACTCTGTCTCAAAAAAATAAAATAAAATAAAAAAATAAAAACAACTGCCTTAATGAAAGGATGGATTTATTTATTCTGAGTTTTGATATAAAGAAATGCACTTCTGGAGACAGAATTTTTAAAAATGTTCCTGTTTGTAATTTACTTGTCACCTTTTCAAATTCTCCTCTTCTGCTCCTCCCTGGCAGTCCTGAAATGTGTTCGATACATATTTATTAAACATTCATAGGGCACTGGGGACCTGACAGTGAGAAAAGTCCCTGTTATTGTGAATCTTAGGTTCTGGTAGGGGAACAGACAACAAACAGATGACCAAATACATAAAATAAGACCACTGGAAATAGTCATAAGTGCTGAGAAGAAAATTCAGCTGGCTGATATGACAGAGGGAACCAGGTGTGGGGGGTGGACTGCGTTTAGGCTGAGTGGTCTGGAAAAGCCACACATTGGAGTGATGTTTGAGTTAATTTCTGAATCATTAAACAGAACAGCCATGGAAAGATCTAGGGAAGAGAGTTCAAGACAGAGGGAGCAGCTGGTGCAAAGGCCCTCAGGTTGGTATGGCCTTAACACGTTCAAGAAACAAGAAGTGTGGCTGGTGGGAGGGCAGAAGAATATGACATTTGTAGGCCTGGGTGGATTGATTCGTGGGTCATGGGCTCCACTCCCCTCATAGCACTCACACCCATACATAGACTTCCCTGCTCCCGCCCTTGACTTGGGGCTTGCCCGTGGCACTTGCTTTGGTGCATAGGATATAAGCAAGTGTGACCCAGGCAGAGGCCTGACACGTGCTTTCATGGTGGGTTTGCTCTCTTGGGCTCCTGCCATCACCACGGGAAGAACTGCTTTGCCAGCCGCAGGTGCAGAGCAGATGAAGACACGGGAACAGGCCTGGACCGTCCCGGCAACGTCAGCCGACCGGAAGATGTGTAAAAGAGAAAGACTGGTGGCTGTGAGCCGCCAGACTGAGGGGGGGAGCTGTTTCACAGCGTTTTTTCGGACATAGTTAACCGAGGTAAAGTCATGGTAGGAAGTTGGGGTTCTCTCTCAAGGGGCATGAGAAGCCAGCCACACAAATGCTGCCTTTGATGACCCTTAGCTCTGACATCTCCATAGCAGATGTGGTGGGCAGGAGGGCGGGTCATACTCTACTTGTTCTTTTAGGGGACAGGGGCCATGATTTCATTTCCCCACTGTGAAGCAGGTTCACGGTGCACAAGCTGGCTACCAACCCAACTCAGCCTGATGAGACAGAGCACACGCGCGAACTGTCTGAAGCGGATTCGTTGCTCATAGATTGGCAGCAAGGGACATCAGAGTTTAGGATTCACTGTGAGCCCGTCCCCCAAGAGTCAGGAAAGCTGCCGAGAAGCACGAATCTCACCTGTGCGTGCACCGCCCGCACTGCCGCTGAGGGACCGTGTGAGGCAGCCCGCCCCGGGTTTTACGCCCTGGGGCGAGGTGACGCTCGGGGCTGATGGACTGAGGGACATCCTGTTTCTCCAGGAGAACTGGAACAGAGCCTGGCGCGTTCCCAGCACATTGGACAATTATTCTTGAGAACTACAAGTGAGAAAGGAGAGAGAACTGTCCCGCTCCCATCCCTGAAAGTTAGCCTGGCTGTGTGACTTGTGAGTAGGAAGTAACGGTAGTGTGTCACTTCCAGATGGAAGCCATTAGCCAGAACACGTCCCCACCTCTCGGTTTCCCTCTGCCAGGGCAAGCAGGAGTCTCTTCATCCTCTCCGCTTCTCTCCACTTCCGCTGCTCTCCCCCTGGTCTGGGCTACTGGCATCTCCTGCCTGCACGACCACAGCCCCCTCCCAGCCGGCCTTGTCCTCCCACTCTTGCTCCCTGTGTTAGACAGAATGACGGCCTCCACTGATGTCCACACCCTACCCTAGAACCTGTGAACATGCTACTTTATTTGCGGGGAAAGCTTTTGCGGATATGATTAGGTTAAGAGTGGAGATGGGGGAATATTCCAGCTTATCTGGGTGGGCCCAATGTCATCACAAAGCGCCCACCGTTGTGTCTCTCGTAAGAGACAGGAGGGTCTGGGTCCGAGCAGGGATGGCAACGGCGCAGAGGTTGGAGCCTCGGTGGGCTGCAGCCTCTAGGAACAGAAAAGGGAAGGAAGAGGTTCTCCCTAGAGCCTCCAGAAGGAATGCAGCCCTTGCGTTCAGGACTTCTGACTTCCAGAACTGCAAGATAATGCATTTGAATTGTTTCAGGCCACTGAATGTGTAGTGACAGAAAACAAATGCACCTCCCTGCAGTCTCTTCTCCACACCGAGGCCAGACTGACCTTCTATAAACCGGAAATTGAAGTCGCACTTCCCTGCACAAGGCCCTCCAGGTTCCCAGTTGCTTTTAGCGGATTCTGAACTCTTTCCCCACCAACAATGCCCTCCCCAGCCCCATCGGCCACTGCTGGTCACCAACTCCAGCCACAGTGGCCTTTTCTCAGCTCCTTCCTGTGGATTTCGTCCTTCTGCTACACTTAGCCTGTCCCTCCCCCCCACCCAGGACTCAGCTTAAATGCTGCTTCTCAGGGAGGAGGTTCCTGAGCCCTAGTCTTTCCTGAGCCTTCCACCCCATCACAGCCCGTGACTACACACCTGCAGGGTCATTGGTTTGTCGCCTTCCCTTCTAGACTGTGAGCACCACGGAGGGAGAGACTATGTCATGACAGTTAATGCCTCCTGAGCAGTTACCAAGTGTCAGGCTGCACTTGCAGCATCACATTTAACCCACAGACAATGTCATTCATTCCCTTCATTTTGCAGACAAGGCCCAGAATCAGCCCACAGGACACAGAGGGGAAGGGGCGGAGCTGGGGCTGGACTCAGGCAGGCTGCGCTCAGAGCCCAGACTCGTATCCACTGGACTCCAAAGCCTCGATTCGGTCCTCCACTGCCTGGCACACAGTAGGTGCTCAATAGGAAATGATGGGTGCTGTCTAGAGGTGCAGTTCCAAGGCTGGGGACGTGGTGTTTCTTACGGGAAGGGTGACATTGCTGGAAGAACACAGCCACTTCGTTGAGATAAAACACAAATGAAAATCAAAAGATAACAACATCAAACCATTTGGGGCTATCTGTGGCCCAACTGCCCGTCTGCCCCCTGTGCCACCGTCCCCATTAAGCGCATAGCTCAGGAGTTTTGTCTTGTTAGAGCTGAAACCAAGTCCCTCCTTAATAGTGTTTACAGATGAGGCTAGAGCCCCCGGGGAACGAGAGCTTTAAACCTGACAGTGTTCCCCTCAAGGAGATGAACTTGGTCCTGCAGGGATCGTCTTCAAAGGCAGAGGACCTGGGTTAAGCATGGCATTTAGAAAAAGCTAATTGTGCCCCACCCCCACCAATCAGAGGGCCGGCCGTCTTCCTCCTGCGGGCGAGGGGCATGCTCCACACAGCTGTCCCGGCTGTGGGCTGAAATCAAGATGCTGGAATTCACCCTGGCTGCTCTTTCATCCCGCAGCTCTGGGGCCTGTGGTCCCGAGTCAGGTGCGGGCTGAGCCGCGGGGGCTGTGGCAGGTGAGGCCTCGCAAGCAATTAGCCCCCAGGCCCAGACACTTGCGCCTTTTTATGTTCCTAATCTTTTTACCAGAAACACTACAGGTTTTGCCCCGAGCTGTGCTGGTGAGGAACAGTCACCCTCTCGGCGCACTGGAAGTCGTGTTCTCACCGCCAAGGCTCCATTTGAGAATCGCCCCACTCCGTATTAACAAGTTCCAGAAACCACCATGCTACTAGGGAAATGAGCAGACTGACAGTGGTGAAGAATGTGGCAACAAATGCAAACAGGTGAAGAATGTGGCAACAATGCAAAAAAGGTAAGTTGGACTTAATCAAAATTAAAACCTTTTGTGGATCAAGTGAACTATCAATGGAGTGAAAAGGCAACCTATGAAACCGTACAAAATTTTTGCAAATCAGATATCTGAGAAGGGATCGGCATCCACAATACATAAAGAATTCCTACAATTCAGCACAATTAAAAAGAAACCTGACTTTAAAAAGGGCAAAGGACTTGAATAGACGTTTCTCCACAGAAGACATGCAAATGGCCAATAAGCACATGAAACGATGTCAACATCATTAGTCACTAGGGAAACACAAATCAGGGCCACAGTGGGGTACCATTTTATACCCATTAGGATGACTACTAAGAGAGGAAAGAGAGGAAGAGAGAGAGGAAAGAAAGGAAGAAAGAAAGAGAGAAAGGAATGAAGGAGGGAGGGAAGGAAGGAAGAGAGGGAAAAGAAAAGAGAGGGAGGGAGGAAGGGAGGAAGAAAGAGAAAGAAAGAGGAAGGGAGGGAGGGAAAGAGAAAGAAAATAACAAGTACCAGGCAGGAAGTAGAGAAAATGGCACCCTCGTGCCTTGCTGGTGGGCATGTAAAATGGTAGCTGCTATGGAAAAACTTAGAGCAATTCCTCAAAAAATGACAGAGTAACCATATGATCCAGAATCCCAATTCTAGGTGTATACCCAAAAGAAGTAAAGCAGGGGACTTGAGCAGATACTTGTACACCAACGTTAACAGCATTATTCACAATAGCCCAAAGGTGGAAGCAGCCCAAGCATGCGTTGATGGATGAATGAATAAATACAATGCAGTAAGTACATACAATGAAATATTCAGCCATAAAAGGCAGGAAATTTCGACACATGCTAAAACATGGATGAACTTTGAAGACATGCTAAGTGAAATAAGCCATTCCCCAAATGACAGATACTCTATGATTCGACTTACGTGCGGTACCCAGAACAGTCAAATTCATGTAGGCTTGAAGCATAATGGAAGGGTGGTGTCTAGGGCCTGGAGGGAGGAGGGAAAGGGAGTCAGTGTGTGATGGGCGCACAGTTTTAGTTTGGGAAGATGAAAGTTCTGGAGATGGATGGTGGTGATGGTTGCTCAACAGTGCACTTCACTGAACCAAATGCCAGAGAACTGTACATGTGAAAATGGCTAAAATGAAAATTTTTGTTGTATATATCTTATCACAATAATAAAAGAAAGAATTGTCCACCGAGTGATTGAACCATAGGATCACCCTTGAATCAATCATTCTCCTCTTCAACCCCAGCAGTGACCCAGAGAGGGCCGTGGAATTCTGTGGATCCACATCCTTGATACTGTGGTTGGTTGATTACAAGATGGCCCTGATTATCTGCTCTCCCATCCCCATGCCCTTCTAGAACGTGGCTTTGCTGCTCCTCCCAGGAAGAAGTAGAGTCTATTTCTTCACCCCTGGAACCGGGGTTGGCCTTGTGACTGTGTTCACCAGTAGGGTGTGGTGGAAGAGCCCATGTGCCAATTTTGAGCCTAGTCCTCAAGACACCTTGATTCTGCTTGCTGTCCTGGCACCCTGGCGCAGTCTTTAGAACAAGCCAGAGTTAGCCCGATGGAGGGTGAGAGACTACGTGGAAGAGAGCCCAGGTATCCCAGCTGAGGTCACTGTAGACCAGCCTACAGCTGGCCTGTCCCCAAACACAGCAAGAGGCCCACCAAGGTCAGCAGAGCTTGCATAGACGACAAGGATATGCATGAGTAGGCTCTGTCTAGGCCAGAAAAACTCCCCAGTGGACCTATAAACTCAAGAGCAATGGCAGATGCCTGTTGGTTTACACCACTGTGGTTTGTCGTGTAGCAATGGCAACCTGATACAATATACTTCTCGTCCATCCCCTCCCCATCGTTACCACTGCAAATAACCTACTTTGGGCCTTGTTTACTTTGTGCATTTTTCTTTATTAATTCCTACTTCTGTGTGAATTAAGCTTATTTTTTATCATTTTGAGTTGGAACTATGGAATATTGATTTTATTTTTTATTTAATTTTATTTTTTTTTTTTTGAGACTGTGTTCTACTCTGTCACCCCAGCTAGAGTGCCATGGCATCATCATAGCTCACTGCAACCTCAAACTCCTGGGCTCAAGCCATCCTCCTGCCTCAGCCTTCCAAGTAGCTGAGCCTATACGTATGCACCACCACGCTGGGCTAATTTTTCTTTTTTTTTGTAGAGATGAGGTCTCACTATGTTGCCCAGGCTGGTCTTGAACTCCTGATCTCAAGCAATCCTCCCGCCTCAGCCTCCCAAGGTGCTAGGATTACAGGCGTGAGCTACTGTGCTCAGCTGGAATATGGACTTTAGTTTGTTAATTATATGGTTCCAATCTTCTGTGTATTTTTTGTCTACTTTGTTAGACAATACCAAGAAAGTTTTGTTAAAGTCTTTCATGACAATTGTGACTTTTGCCAAATTGTTTTTGTATTTCTAACAATGTTTCATAATATTTATTTAATGGCTTGTTCTTTGGCACACAAAGATTTATAAATGTTACATACTCATTTATTTATGTCCCAACTTACTATGTGCCCAACAAGCACTTTACATCAGTTAATTAGTGTCCCATTTTATAAGTGGGGGAGCTAAGGCACAGAGGAGGTAAGTAAACTTCCATGGTCACACAGGTTAGAAGTAGCAAAGCTGGGATTTGAACCCAGGCAGTCTGGCTCCAGAGCCTGCCTCTTAACAACTACATGACATTGTCTCTTGTTGTGGTAGATGCTATTAGTATTTATCAATCCAAATAAGCTTTGTTTAGCTTTGCTCTGTATTGCCTTGAATCTACTTTGTCTGGTATTAATGTGGTGACACCACGACTCAATTTGTGTGCATTTCCCTGGTGTCTTGGCCCGGTTTCTCAGACGGCAGAACCAAGGCAAGAGCTCACCCTCGACTGCTCTGCAGTAGGATAGCAGAGCAGCAGAGTGGGCAGAGGGGAGGAGGCCAGGCAGGAGGGGAGGCCACGTGCAGGTGTGTGTCCGGCACACCTGTGTGCAGGCCTGGGGGAGCCGTCCCCCAAGGCCGTGCGCCCGACTGCTTCTCTGGCCAGCGTGGCGGGCAGGAAGGAACGGAAATGACCTGTCAGCCTCCACCTCCCTTAGGTGGGGGGTTTGCCCCATGAGGGATCGACTATCCTGCATTTCCAGGTATGGCATGGTGGGACTGAGCGGTCCCTCAGCATTTGCACCTTGGCGGCAACGGGGAAGCCCTAGGGCCGGAGGTGGGAGGCGCGCGGCGTGGGCACAGGCTGCACCGTCTGGCTGTGCCCGTGTGAATTTGGATGGCACTCACGGGGGGGCTGGGGGGGTGGGCACAGCAGGGACTGGGGTGACCTAAAGACAAGTGAGGCACGTGAGATGTCTGCCCCACCTGCAGGTCACCCTCTCCACCTTCAATTTCCCACGCCCTTTGATCAGCGGTCCCCAACCTTTTCGGCACCAGGGACCAGTTTCATGGAAGACAGTTTTTCCACGGACCGGGGCTCGGGGGTGGAGTGTCATGGGTTAGGGGGACACGGTGCCGAGCTCAGGCGGTGATGCATGGCCCATTTCCTAACAGGCCACAAACTGATACCAGGCCACGGCCCAAGGGTTGAGGGCAGCAGGCTTCGATGATCTGTCACCGTGTTTATTATTTATAAGGGACTTTGTGGACGGACGGGGTTGGAACAGCCAGAGAGGAAGGAAGCAGACCACCACAGCGGGACTGCCAGCAGCTGAGGAGCAGGACCGGACCGGCCTGCGAGATGAAGAGCAGTCCCTGGGCCTGTGCACATTCTTTGTGTTTGGGAAGTGACTTAAATGGGTACTAGGAAAATCGGGCATACGGGGAGACGTATGGAATAAAAGATGCTTTCCCCTAGACTCCGAGGTTATAAATCTGGACCGAAGTGTCCGGCTGTCACTCCAAGGAGCCTCAGAACAGCTCCATCCGCACGGCGAGTGGGTGACGTCCTCCGTCTGTGGGCAAAGGGTGGGCCCTGGAGCCGAGTGCCCCCCCCCCCTGGCCCAGCCCCGCCAGCTGTTTGCAGAGAGGATCCCCTCCCCCCACTGTCGCCCTGTCCCTAACAGCCACACCCTGGCCTGGCCTGTCACCTGACCTTTAGGATTTTTACCCTTAAGTGGGGCTGGAAAGCCTCCTCAGGCAGGCTGTGAGCAGCGAGGGACTTGGTGTGCGCAAACGCCAGGCCAGCGCCCGCGAGCGCAAAGCACAGAAAGGAATAAGAAGCGGCTGGTTGAGTCAGTCGGAAACCAGAACCGACAGGCCCGGCGGCCCGGCCACCTTCTGCCATGTCGTGTCTGCCGTGTGCACTCACCACTTGTGCTGTACTGACTATGTTTTTCTTCAAGTTCATGTTAATGGACTCACTGCTTCTACTCACCTGACCCTAAACAATAATATCTGTGGGATCATGGCTTTGATATGCCAGCAATTTTTCCCAAAGCACTTGAAAAAAGTACAAAACTGCATGAAAGTCACATGCTTCCTAGGTAGCACCTGAAACCGTCTCTTTCCCCGGGGCTGGGCTGGGGAATTGTGCCCTGGGCGAAGCTGCCTCCACCGAGCTCCGGTTCAGCTTCCGGGCGGGGCGGCGATGCCTCTGGGTACGTTGCCATAGGTCAGGCACGCGGCCCTTCAGTGACTTCGACTTCCCACCTTGAGCTGCTCAGGCGGCAGCTGTTTGGGCAAGGAGGGGGCGTCATCTCTGTGGCTGTCGGGCTGCGTTAGGCGCCGCTGAAGCCAGCTTTTCCCGAGAGGGATGAGCCTTAGGAGAGGCAACTGCCTGCTCAGGGCCAGCATCCCCCAACCTTCCCTGGCCCGTACCGTGGAGCCCCTTCCAATGGCACAGCCAGGTGTGCGTCACAAACAGCCGCAGCGCTGGACTCAGCCTGGCCTCTTTGTCCGCACGGCCACCACTCCCCACTCCGGCTCCATCGCCTCCTGCCAGCCCGGACACCCGTCTCTCGCCCTCCAACCCACTCTCCACGCTGTTTTTGTTTTTGTTTTTGTTTTTGAGACAGAGTCTCACTTTGTTGCCCAGGCTAGAGTGAGTGCCGTGGCGTCAGCCTAGCTCACAGCAACCTCAAACTCCTGGGCTCAAGCAATCCTTCTGCCTCAGCCTCCCGAGTAGCTGGGACTACAGGCATGCGCCACCATGCCCGGCTAATTTTTTCTATATATATTAGTTGGCCAATTAATTTCTTTCTATTTATAGTAGAGACGGGGTCTCGCTCTTGCTCAGGCTGGTTTCAAACTCCTGACCTCGACCAATCCACCCGCCTTGGCCTCTCAGAGAGCTAGGATTACAGGCGTGAGCCACCGTGCCAGGCCTCTCCACGCTGTTTTGAAAACACAAATCTCTCCCCTGATGATCCCATCCAGAATGCTAGCATGCCTTCTGTCACTAGAGCCGAGGTGCTAAACTGTTTTGGTTTGGTCCACACAGGGTTAATTTTTTAAAAAATGAACACAATGTATATGATTTTCATGAGCATTTATTAACAACTGCAAAGATCATGACGATCATAGCAGGAGCTCAGAAAATGGCCTCTAGCTCTTCCTCACCATAGGCGGCCCGGCGCGAGGAGACGGGCCCTGGGCCAGTCTGCACCGGCTTCTCTTCCGTCCTCCGTCGTCTTGGCTCCAGGCGGCCGGGCTCGCGCTGGGCCCACTGCTGTACCGAGGAGCTGAAGATCCACAGCCAGGCCCCCGGACCCAGCCCTTCCTTCTGAGGGCTCTGGGTGGCGGCTCTCTCAGGAGGCTCTGTGCTGCCCCACTGCGCTATCGGCGCTAAATCTGAAAATCCATGTTATGAAACTCTTGCAAAACTGGGCTATCTGCCCAAGGAAGGGGCTCACGTTCCCACGTGGCTGCAATTCGAGAAGCCGAGTAGAAGCTCGACCTAAGGCACCTGCACCCCAGCTCCGCACAGGCGCCACGGCTCCAGGCTACGCCCCAACAGCGAGGGCACCGGAGTCGGGAACAGAGCAAGGAGTGTGGTGTGCACAGCTCGCAGAGTTGGGAAATCTAAAGATAGAAGAAGAGGGTCCTGTGCTTCAGGAAAAGGAAAGAATGCTGCATGTTTTTTGGTAAAAAGAAGCACCCAGCCTGCCTTACTCCTCCCCATGGCCTGCCTGGCCCCTGCCTTTGAGTCGCAGCCCCCGATCTGGGGATAAAATCTAAACTCTGCAGGGCATAAGGAAGTTGTATGCTGCAATGCTTAGGATAAAAGGCTGCTGTAACAAAGAGTCCCCAAACTAGAATGACTTAAATAAATTAGAAGTGTATCTCTTTCATGTAAAGTTTGTTGTAGTTTGTGGCTGGATGGTGTTGGGAATCCAGCTCATTACGTCTGGTGTTCTGCAACTCCTTCCTAACGTTCGGCAGCCACCTCTTGGTCTGAGATGGCTCCCCCATTCCATCCACATTCCAGCCAGTGGGACTAGGAATGGGGCACTCTTGTTCCTTAAAGGGCACAATCCAGAACTTTCATTCATAGCATTATCTGAAATAGTCACTTGACCATACCTACCTAGCTGCAAGGGAAGCTGACAAATATATTAAATAGGTTTAATTGTATACACGTTCATGCCCATCTGCAAATTAAGTTGCCATATAAGGAGAAGAAAATGAGCAATCTCTGCCATGCAACTGATGACCCCACTCGTCCCTGCAGCCTCATCTCTCACCTGTCTGCCTCCGGAAGTTTACTCCCTGGCAGCACCTAGTTGTGGTTCCCCAGCAGCCAGCTCTGTCTCACCTCTGTGCCTTAGCATATGCCATTCCCTCTATGTGGAATGCCCTTCCCTTATTGCCTTGTAAGCCCTCTTCATGCTTTGAGTCTCAGGGCAACGGATGCCTCTTCTATCATGCCTCTGCCACCTGCCACAGCTGAGCTCAGCATTCCTTCTCCTGGGCTCATTGTACACCTGGCAGGAGCTCAGACTTTGGTGCCAGACAGCCTACGCAGTGTTCCAACTCTCACACAACCATGTGACCTGGGACCAGTTGATTAGCTTCTCTGGACCTCACTGCTCTCATCTGTAAAATGGGACAATTAGAACTTACATCCCAGGGCCATTAAGACAATTAAATGAGAAAAAGAAGTAAAGCTCTTAGCATAGTGCTTTAGGCACATAGTAGGTACTCAATAAATACTAGCTGTTACCATCACTATCCATTGAGTAAGTATTCTGCGTCTAGCCCTGTGCCAAGGACAAAGAATCCAGCAATCAGTAAGGGTCTGCTTGGAGCTCGTGCTGTGGAGGGGTGCGTGGTACATCAGTTTACCATTCCAACGTCCTCATTCTCTTCCCCTCACTCCCATGAGCAGAGCGTGTATTTCTGCCCTTGGTGCTGGGCTCGGCCGTGTGGCTTGGGGCGTTGGCAGTTACCTGGCAGCAGGGCCTGTGCCCCCCGACTTCTGCCTGCCCGCGAGGAGGACAGCGGCCGGGCCAGCCTGCCGGTGCTAAGAGTGGGGAGAGACCCTGGAGCAGAGCCCGCCGGCCCTTCCCAGACCGTCCCCTGCCGGCCCGCAGAGCCACAGGGCAAGCTTGATGCTCAGTGCCGCGTGTCGCCGAGGGCCCTGCTGCTGCCGCTGTGCGGCGTTATCCCGGCCATGGCCAACTGACACCCAGAGAAAGAATCGTAAACAGGCGCGTATAACATGACATGGCAAACACTGTCACAGCACTAATGACCGCTGGAGAAGCAGGACATGAACCTGGTGGCCTGCGCCCTCCCTCTCCCCCGCTTGCTCCCTGCCCTCCTCCCTGCCCCAGCGCTGCCAGACACTCAGAACGGGGAGGCCCGGCAGCGACTCCCCACTGGAGGCCCAGCGCCGGCTCTGAGGCTGTCTCCTCCCAGGCCCCGTCAGCCTTCGCTGACATCTTCACAGTGTCCTCACCCACGGTCCACACACGTTCTCCACTCGGGCCTGGGCCACATGAAGTCTGTTCCCGTCCCCCAGTGCCACCGGCCCAGCCCAGCAGTCGCTACCCTCCTATTTCCAAAGAGGGCAGCCCTGGGGCGCGGGGCCTGGCCACATCCTACGGCCGCAAGGAAGCAGGCCCGCGGCCGGCCAGTCCTGGAGCAAGAAGCCCCAGTGGGGCAGACGGGGTCCTGATGTCTGGGGGAGACAGGGGTGGCACAGGGAGGTCCTCTTCTGGAGGAGACCACAGGTGGCTGGAAAAGCACTGGCTTTGCACCCCTGGCCTAGGTTCTCCCCAGCTCTGGCGCCGTGAGCCCTTGTGCACCTGGCTCTCCTCCCGGGCTTTCACGTCCTTGACTGTGACACGGGACTCATGAAGCCGCGAGCCCTGTCGCTGGAGGCATACAATGGGGTAAGGCAGGTTCTCAGTGAACGTCGCTTCCCTGCCCGCCTTGCCCGAGGGTCTCGGCCGCGAGCAGGCGACTGGGCCGGAGGCGACTTCAGACTGAGCCACCAAAGCCGGGATTCCCACAGACCCCGCAGGCGGCGCAGCCGGGGGGCGGAGGGCGGAGTGGTCAGGGCGCAGGCTGTGGGCTCGGAGCCCCACTCTGCCTGCCAGCCGCGGGACCTTGGCACCCACACTCCACCCCACCGAGCCTCCGCTCCTCTTGCGCATCACTGGGACGACGATGGTCCCGCCGCAGGGCTGCTGCGAGTGGTCAGCGGACGGGGCTGCACCCACGAACGGTGGCCGGAAAGGTTTGGAAATGCTGTTGGGGTTTGCGTGCCGTGGACTGAACAGAAAGACGCCGTAGCGCTTGCTGTGTCTGCTCCTCGGCCAGCAACCGGCCGTGTGACTGTCTCTCCCCAGGAGCGCTGCCAGGCGCAGGGCCGTCTACTCCGCTCGCGGTCCCTGGGCACCGCGGCCGTGTTCAGAGCGCTGGAACGAACAGGGGCGGCGGGCGGGCCAGGCGGGCCTGGAAAGGGGCTTGACAAGCTCGTTCCGTCGGACTCGACCACCCCACCGCGGGAAGGGGGCCTGCGGCTGCTGCTTTCATGTGGTTCTATATTTACCTCGCCGGCCGTCTGTCGCCGGGTGTGCGCTGATCCCTGCCCCGCGCCCCCCTGGCTCCCGGGCGCCCTTATCACTGGACATGGCGCTTTATCTCCCGGCTCGGCCCAGGCAGCATTCGCTTTCAGGTTGAAACTTCCACAAGTCAAATTTCACTTGCTTTCTATGTGACGGCCTGTGGCTGCAGCCGCCTTCCCAGTCCCCTCGGCTTTGGTCTCCGTCCCGCCACCGCGGCTCAAAGGGAGCTTGCTAAAAACTTTCTTCCTGCCAGCAAGTCACTCTCCATTCATTCATTCGCTAGATGTTTATTGGGACATTGTGCTGGCTGCTGGGGATATAAGAACTAGTGAGATATGTAAGAATCCCGCCCTTCCTGGAGATTATAGTGCAAACATAATGCCATGTGGTCAAGAGTGCTACCATACGAAGAGAGATGCAGAAAGAAAACAAAAGGGGGCCACCTTCAAATGGGGCAGTAAGCTCATGGCTCAGCTGATGCACTGGGGACCCCCAGAGGTCCCCCAAGTGGGGCAGGGTGGGAGCCCCCTACCCTGGTAACCTAGCGAATTCCCCCCGTTCAGTGTCACCATGTCCAGTTGGCTGGGAAGTCTTTGCTTAGTATCCTGGGGACAGATCCTGGTCTGGGGGTGTATTTTATCCAAGCTGTTACAGGTTGCACTGTGTCCCTCATAAAGATATGTTGAAGTCCTAACACCTAGTACCTCAGAATGTGACCTTAAGTTAAGATGAGGTCATTGGCTGGGTGTGGTGGCTCATACCTGTAATCCCAGCACTTTGCGAAGCCAAGGTAGGAGGATCACTTGAGCCCAGGAGTTTGAGACCAGCCTGAGCAACACGGTAAGACTTTGTCTCTAAAAGAAATAAATTAATAATAATAATAATAAAAGAGATGTGCTCATTAGTGCGGGTCCTAATCCAATATAACTGGTGTCCTTTTAAAAAACAAATTTGGACACAGAGACAGACCTGCACGGAGAAAAGACACAGGGGGGAAGGTGGCCTGTGACAACAGAGGCAGAGATTGGAGTGATGCACCTACAAGCCAAGCAATGCCAGGGGTGCCAGCAGCCGCCAGGAGCCAGGAGAAAGGCGAGCAATGGATTCTCCCCGAGAGCGCCTGGGGCGAGTGTGGCCCTGCTGACACCTTGACTTCAGCCTTCTGGCTTCCAGAACTCTGAGACAATAATTTTCTGTTGTGCTGAGACATGTAGTTTTTGGTACTTTGTTATGTGCAGTCCTAGGAAACTAACACAGAAGCTCTCAGGCGGATGTAGAAAACCTGATGTCGCTTTCTGATTGGCTGTGAAAAATGCAACGTTGCATGAACTGAATCAGCTAGCCCCGGATCAGCAAATCCTCTCCCTGAACACAAGCCCCACGGGAGGCCGAGTCCCAGCCGTTCCTGCACGCACCAGTGCGTACTGAGCCACTCCCGCACGCAGGCTCTGCGCTCCGCTGGGGACGCACTGGAGGCCGGGAGGGAGGCCGTGAGGGAGGCCGGGGCCAGGCCTGGGCCAGAGGCGGCGGGTCCAGGGCATGTGCGTCCTGGAGGGGCGTCTGCGGGTGAGACTGGCCCAGAGCAGGGAGGGGAGGACCCACTGGCCCTGAGGGCCAGAGCTGGGCACTGTCAGGGAGGCCCGGCAGCCCTTCCTATGCCCCCGCTGAGCTGACCGCAGTTGCTCCACGATGGGCACAACACAATACGCGGGCTTCTGCTTCAAGAACCACAGTCCCGTTCCCGAAGCCGGGCCTCCCAGGATTGTCCTAGGTGATGGGAGTTTGAGTTGGGGTGTCCCCCGAACTCTCCATTCACATCTACCAAGGTGCTACTGTTCTCATCCACGTGTCACAAAGGGCTCACCCAGAGCCACCAGGCGGGTGTCCTGTTTGCACGGTGCGTGTTCTTGCCCCAGGTCCCTCCACCCGCATTACGTCCCATTCTTGTATTGTCATCAAATGCCTTGCCCAGATGAAACCATCAGGGATCTCTGCCTTCCTCGGGTCACTGGTGACATTCCGGTTATCTATTGCTGTGTGACCTAAACCACCCTAAACTTAGTGGCATAATACAACTACCGTTTTCGCCTTTTGTGGGTCAAGCACTCAGACGAGGCACCGTGCGGATGGCTTGTTCCTGCTCCACAAGGCCTGCGCCCTCCAGGGGGAAGACCGGGATGGTGGGCTGGAACTGTCTGGGGGCTTCTTCGCCCACTTGTCTCGTGCTTGGCCCGAGATGACTCAATGACTGGGCTCCCCTGGACCTGTCCTCAGGTGGCCTCTCCACGTGGCTGGGGCTTCCTTCCTGCACGGCAGCCTCAAGGGAAGCTGGACTTGTTGCGTGACAGCTCAGGTCGCAAAGGGCAAGAGTTCCAGCAGCAAACCGGGAAGAAGCTGTTTAGCGTTTTGTGGTCTCGTCTTGGAAGCTGTGTGACATCACCGCTGTTGTGCCCTATTGGTCAAAGCAGTCTGCAAAGCAGTCCCAATCCCTTCCAGACTTTGAGGGCAAGGGACATAGACATAGACTCATACTCCGCAGGAGGAAGGTCAAAGAATTTACGGCCATGTTTTAAAACCATCACAGTTGATTACTAGTAGGAAACCAGATTTCCCTCAGATCTGGTTTGGGGGTACACCTCCCTGACTGCCCACACTCGGCCCTCCCGTCACGTATGGGACGAGGTCCAAACCCTCCACGTGAAAATCGACGTCCTTCACGGCCGGGTCCCCGCCTGCCTTCCCGCCTTCTCCTCCGGCTCTCTGAGCGTCCCCGATGGCTGAACACGCTCACACAGGCTGCCGCCCACCGCCACTCTGTGGCCCTGGGGACTGTGGCCCGCAGAGGGACACCCTTTTCTTACCAAAGGTGCGTGGAGGCTGGTAGCATCCCAGAATTCTTCCTTCAGAAGTTCAGAGGTCCCCACAGGGATGCGGAAAGCCCATCTGGAGCTCTGGGGTTTCGGCAGAATGATGCCTCCCCTTGTCCTCTACTGATGGTTCCGCCATCTGCCCCCCTCCCCGGCGTTGCTCCCCGCAGGCCGCACAACGCCCGGCTGGGGCTTCCAGGCCCGGCAGACTGAGGGGCCCTACGTGCAGGAACCACGGCTGCTTGGATTCTCTAGGGGCTCACCCAAACTCATAACCACTCACAGAGTAGTGTCTGCCCCTTGAAAGGGCCACCTCTGAAGCCAGCAGTGAGTCACCGACTGGCCTCCACGGCAAGGCAGGGACCTGGAAGGGCCACTCTGTTCAAAGAACCCATGGCCCCTGCCCGAAGGACTGGAGGGGTGACCAGAGGACTGCACTCCTGCTGGCAAGGACCTCTGACCCCCACCAAAACAGATGACGAGGGACCCAAGGGGACTGGAGGTCCAGGAACAAAGCCCCTCTCGTCTCAGTTGACGAGCTGCAGCCAGTTCTCTCCTTCCTTCCTCTCTCCATTCATTCGCTCATCCATTTGCTCTTTCAGTTGTTCACCACAGATTCACTAAGAGTCCGCCTTACACAAGGCCCTGCTGGGCTTGGCCCTGGAGGTTACCAGGTGACCAGGACAAGCCTCCGCCCCATCCTACAATCATCTGAGCAGCCTGAGTCCATGTCCTGGCCCTGCCACTTCCTAGCCAGGTGTGGGAGATACGTCTATGTCAAATCTCTGGCACTTGTGATTATGCCCTTATTTGGAGAAAGCATCTTTGTAGAAATAAGTTAAGGATCCTAAGATGAGATCATGGATTATCTAGGTGAGCCCTAAATCCGATGACAAGTGTCCTCATAAGGGACACACAGCAGGAGATTCGAGACACCCAGAGTAGGAGACCAAGTGAACGTGGAGGCAGAGACTGGAGTGACATGGCCACCAACCACGGGACTCCAGGAGCCACCAGGAGCTGGAAGAGGCCAGGAAGGATCCACCCTCAGAGCCTTAGGAGGGAGACGGCCATGCTGACCCCTTGACTTCTCACTCCCGACCTCCGGAACTACAGGACAACACACTGGTGTTCGAGCCACGCCGGTTGAGGTAATTTGTTACAGCAGCCACAGGTACCTACACCACGGGACAAGCCTCCGCACCTTCCCAAGGCGTGCAGTGGAGACGGGCCACCTCTCAGGTCGGGCAAGGATGGGGCAACAGTGAGAGGAGGGGGGGTGGCCGGCCCAGTTGGCGTGCGGGGGTCGCAGGAAGTGCCTGGGCTGGCTTCGCTCTGAAGGAACGCTGGCTCTCCAGGGAGTTTCTAAGTGGGGCCCTGAAATGGCAAGACACGGAGTGGATTCTGACACCGGCCAGAGATGTTTCAAGGGGCCACTTGTGCCACTGCCACCTGTGGGGTATTATTTGAAGGTCTTTGGGCTCCTGGACAAGAATGAATTCTACAGGGATCAGACAGATCAAATTCCTGGGCACGTAAGGTAAATAGCGGTAGCGTGTGCTTAGTAGGCTTATCCCCCGAACGGGGCTCGGCGAATCGAGCCCAAATAAACCACATCCCAGTGTCCAGTTTTGAGGCCGTCTTTTTAAAATTATATTCATCTGCAGTAACTCCTAATGTGTAGGGTTCTTAAAAAAAAGTTTTGTTTGGAAATAATTATAGACTCACAGAAAGTTGCAAAAATAGTGTGTAGGGTTCTGCAACTCTTCATCCAGCATCCCCCAATGGTGGCATCTTAGACGGTTGTAGTCCAGCGTCAGCAGGAAATTGATGTGAGTTTGATACTGTGAGCTAGACTGCCGACCTATTCCATTCTCTCCAGTTTTTACACACATTCGACTGTGTGTGTGTGTGTGTGTGTGTGTGTGTGTGTGCGTGTGTGTGATTCTATGTAATTCTATCCCATGGATAGATTTGTGTAGTCACCACCAGAACCAAGACACAGAACCGTTCCTTCCTCACATAGGGACTCCTCGTGCCACCCCTCTGTAGTCACACCCTTCCACACCCTGGTCCCCTGGCAACCATTAACCTGTCCTCCATCTCGGGAGCTTTGTCATTCCGAGACTGTTACAGAGATGGACTCCTATGGTACGTAACTTTTTGAGACTGGCCTTTTTCTCTCAGCGCCATTCCCTGAGCTCCACCCAAGTCATGACACAGATCAGCAGCTGGATCCTTTCTGTTGTTGAGTAGTATCCCATGGTGTGGATGTCTCAGAGTTTATTTAATCATTCACCTGTTGGACATTCGAGCTGCTATGAACGTTCGTGTATAGGCGTTCGTGTGACATAGATTTCCGTTTTGCTAGGACGAATACCCAAGGGGATGTTTAATTTTAAGCTGCTCTGTTATCTGGCACGCCTCTGCTGAGAAGTCACTACATGCAAAGACTTTAGGATGATTTTGTGTTTTAAAGAACCATGTAGTCAGTCACTTTTCTAAAGGGAAATCATCTTGTTTTCAACATTGGTTATGTAAATGGTGCCTCTATATAGAATTCACCTGTGACAGAAAATTCAGGTGTCAATTTTAGCCAAGGGATAATCTAGGTATTCTCACAACCCAACTGAAAAGTAGAGAAGAGACAGGCATTGTTCTGCCATTCCACATAAAATGATGTGGAAAGCGGTGATTCAATTCTGCCAAGTCTGAACTATCATGGGGGCCTACCTGTGGGCTTTCAGCGGGCTACCCGAGAAGGACACAGAAGATAGGGCCGAGCAGCGTGGCAGTCCTCCATTAGAGGGTGACAATGACAATGGTCCGGGCTTTGGGATTTCTAGACCACACTTACGAATGAGATGGTTCAGACATACTGTGAGGTACACAGCAGTCTCACCATTGACAATGGTAGTTACACTAGGAGCAGTGGCTCACGCCTGTAATCCCAGCACTGGGAGGCTGAGGCAGGAGGATTGCTTGAGGCCCGGAGTCCAAGACCAGCCCGGAAAACATCATGAGACCCCGTCTCTACAAATCATATGTAAAAAATATTAGCCAGGCACAGTGGCGAGCACCTGCAGTTCCAGCTACTTGGGAGGCTGGGGGGTCACTTGAGCTCAAGAGTTCAAGGCTGCAGTGAGCTATGATTACGCCACTGCGCTCCAGCCTGAGCAACAGAGTGAGACTCTATCTCTAAAAACAAGAAAAAAGAAAAAAATGGTAGCTTCTATGGTAAACTGCTTAACAAGAGGAGTTTTAGGCATGTCCCTATGGGGCTTAGTGAAAAAATGTTCACCACATCTTCAAATTATATAATTTTGGATAAATAATACAATACAAGGAGTAGAAAATATAGTTGATGTGAAATTTGAATAAAATATTTCAAAAAAACTTAGTGAGAATTTACTTCCATAAACGTAACTTTTACGTCAGACTCCAGACTTGCGGCCACTGCAACCCCTGCGTTACTGATGAGAACTTCAGATTCTTAATAATCCTCATTGCTGAGAAGAAATTTTGCTGTTACAAGCAAGGGGATGTTTTAAAATTTATAATGGATGAAATTACATGTAGATAATCACCCTTTCTTTCCTTAGCAATTATGAGGTAGGAACTTCTTGAAATTTCTAATCCACTTCAATTCCTCACACTGTGCATGTCTGAATGACGGTGACGCTCTAACCTGTAGCACACCTGTGCGTGGCTACAGCGGTTGCCTGCAGGGGGCGCCGTTGCCCCTGAAGGGGGCACATGAGCCACACAGGCAGAAGTATCTGTGTGAGGACAGGGACTCAAGGCGGCAGCCTGGAGCTGGGATGCCCAAGCACCTGCTGCCGCAGGCCCTACCTTGGGCTGTCCCCACTGCTCGTGAGCACCTGACACACAAGCCTCCATGGCTCTTGTCCCAAACAGGCAGCAGGACACTCGGCAGCTGGTTCCTGTCCTCGACATCCAGGTGGCGGCTCCTCTTTGGCTGCAGCCAGGACCCAGTCCAGGTCAGGGCGTGCCACTGAGGCTCAAGGTGCTCCCGAGGCCATCAGGGGACCTGCTGGAATGAGGACAGTCTGGCTGCACTGGGACCAGTTGGAAGCTGCAGGAATGACCCACCAGGACAGAGGGAGGCCTGAGGTCAGCGGAGGCTGATGTAGAAGTGGGGGCCTTGGAGACTGAGCAGTGAGAAGAGATGAAGACGAAGGAGACATGAAGAGGTTGAGTTTCTGGCCTGGGAACGGGGCTGGGTACCCAGGGTGGGGGGTCTGGGGGGGAGAAGTTTCCAGGTGGTAATCAGGTTGCAACCGAAACAGGGAATACAGACAGCAGAACTCCCATGGGGTTGGTAAATTCTTTGACGTCCAGCTTCTTTATTCTTGGTCACTGGCCCTATTCAAGTAGGCATCCTTCACTGATCTCTGTGCTCAGGTGGCACCTGGTCTTGGGTGACAGTCCCATGGTGGAGCCAGGAGCAAGCTTAATGTCAAGAAGGGCCAAATCCCAGATTTGGGAGAAAGGTTTATACCAGTTCCCAGTCAAAAAACTGATGGTCTGGGCATGGTGGCGCACGCCTGGAATCCCAGCTACTCTTGAGACGAGGTGGGAGGATCGCTTGAGGACAGGAGTTTGCGGCCAGCCTGGGCAACATAGTGAAACCTCATCATTATAAAAAGATTTTTAAAAGAATAACTGGAGATAAAAGTAAGCCACAAGAGCCAACGTCCTGCACTGGGGCCTTGGCAGAAAGAGCTCTAGATGGAAACTTTTACGCTTTTGACCATACTGATGTGTACAGCTCTTCTCTGGAAGCCTTGATGGAGAGGACGGCTCTCCTGCCAGCTCTGCCCCTCTTAATCTTTCCCTCCTCAAATAGGGCACACAGGGGCTACCGTAATAAACTTTGAGTTCCAAGTGACAGAAACCCAAAGTAAAAGAAGTTAATTTTTGGCTGACCTAAATAGCAAGACCAGAGATGTGGCTGGTTTCAGGCATGGCTGGATCCAGAGGCTCACATTATGTGAGTAGGATGCTGTCTCCCTGCCCCTCTGTCTCTCAGCTCTGCTCTCCTCTGGGACAGGCCTCCCCAGAGATGGCCCCCCAGTAGCTTCAGTATCCCTTCCTGCCAGCTTGGTGTCCCCAGAGAAAGAGAATGCTTTTTTCCTCAGAATTCCAGCAAACATCCCAGGATTGATGCTCGGTGGCTTGGGTCATGTAAGCCAGTCACTCCGACCCTGGCTGTCCAGGCCACATCTCCAACACTGGCACTGGGGCTTGGGTTGGCTCCATCCTACCCACTGAGTCAGTGAGAGGTGCTTCCTTAAAGGGTCCAGGGGAAGGAGTGCTGGGCAGACAGGCACGGGAGATGCTCACCACGGGGCGTCTGCCCCTCAACCTCACCTCTGCGTAGCTAGATCCACTTCCCCATCTCAAAAGAAAGGAGGGAACGCTGGCTACTCAGGAAGGCCCCCTTACACTCTGCATCCCACCATTCCTACCAGGCGAGTTGGTGCTGGGAGGCATGGGGAAGAAAGCCATTTGGAATGTGTTAAAATGCATGAGAAAAAGCATTGCTGTGTGAGAGGCATCTCCAAGTCAGAAGGGGCTGGAAGTAAGTGCTGTCAGACGCTGAATCATCAGCATTATCGGCACAGGAGCACCCCTGCTGTTCCCTTTCCAGGTCCGGGATTCAGAAAGTGGTTGCTAATCTGGGTTCGGCTGCCGCACTGACCTGCCACGTCCTGCAGCCCTGGGACTGGACGGCTGCATTTGTTCTTGAGAGCGGACGGCAGCGCCTAAACTTGCTGCGCAGAAGCGTTTGAAGCCGGCGTAGCACAGCAGTGAGACGGAAACTGGTTGGGGGAAGCTTGCCGTCCTACAGAAATCCGTCCTGCAGAAATCCATTCTCTGGAAGGAAGATGTTTGTAATCTCTTTTATGACCTGCTGCGTCCTCTGGGATAAGTCGGCACTCCAGGTGGGAGGAAGCTGAGAGCTCTTGGAAATGCTTTTCTACCTGGGAAACACTAAGGTGTGAGCTTCCAAACCTGAGGATGGCTTGTCTGACTCTAATTTGCTATTTTCTTTCTTTCCTGTCGCTTAACACAGCCAACTCTGGCCACTCTAAACACCTGCAAACAACCTAAGTGTCCACCCAGGAGGAGGAGGGGGGGCAAACCAAATATGCTCCACTCATCAGCAAATATTTATTGAACACCTCTCATGTGCCAGGAATTATCTCTGGGTAGTGGGTTTTCAGGTGATCTTTTTCCCTTCTGTAGAATTTTTTAGTGTTTTCCAGATTTTCTAAAATGAGCACATAACACTTCTATCATCAGAAAAAAACCTGATTTCATTCAGTAAGGACAAAAATCAACAAAAGGAACCAGTATTCTGAGAGTGGTGTGGCAGCATGTTCCAGTTATCTAGTGCTGCATAACAAATCGCCCCAAACTTAATAGCATCAAAGAACAACATTCAGTTCTGGGGATTGGCTGGGCTCAGCTGGGCGCTCCTTCCTTGTGGCCTCTCACGCAGTTGCGTCTGATGGTGGCTGGTGCAGGAGTCGTTGAGAAGACTTCCTACTCACGTGCCTGCCGTTTGATACTGGACCTCAGCTGGGCTAGAACACAGGCAACTGGCCTCCCTGTGTGGCCTGGGCTTCCTCACAGCCTGGTGGCTGGGTTCCAAGAGCAAGTGTCCGGAGAGAGAGCCCGGTGGATATTGCCTTATTCCCTGGTCTCGGATACCATACAGCGTCACCGCCACCAGCCTATTACTGAGAGCAAGTCATTAACGTCAATCCATATTCAAGGGGAGAGTACTTAGACTCCACTTTTGGATGGGGGAACGTCAAAAAATTTGCAAATATCATTTAAAAGGAACGCACAGTGTTTTACTGAAGGAAGGTTCCCAAGAACCCCAGCGGCACTGACAGTACCCAGCCATCCTACCCACCGCCTCCTCAGTCCCCGGTGTGTGTGTCTTTGCAGCACTGAGCTCCACCTTGGACCCTCTGCCCTCAGCAGAAGACCTGCTATCCCCATGAGAGGGAAGCCAAGTCAGCAGATGTCCCCCCCTGACTGCCCTTAGAGCTGAAATTGAAGCTCCTTCCTTTGGTGACCCCTCCATTGAGTGAGGAGTCACTACCCTCCATGACCTGCCAGCCTGTCCTTCTTGTCCTTGCTCCCCCTCGCCGGCACGTGCTTGGCGTGTCTTACGTTTCCTCCCGCTAAATCCACCCGTCCCTCCAGCCTGGGAGAACACTCCGAAGGTTGTCGCAATCGTCAGCCAAGGTCGAATCAGGATAGCAGGAAACAGGAAGGCTAAAGAAAAGTTCATTTTGGGGACAGAATGGTCACCCCCCTGGAGGTGACGGTATGGGGGATGAGGGAGGCTCAGATACCACTTTGAGGTTTCCAGCTTTGCCCCATGCCCTTCCCTGGGGTCTTTCTTCCTAGGTCTGAGAGCTGACTCCCCCTGTCCTCCTTAATCCCAGAGCACCCCGTGGCCACGTACCAGGCCCTGCAGAGGCTGAGAAGACGAATCTGCTTCTAGAGACGGCGGAGATGGCAGGAGGGCGGGGTAGGGTCCCTGAGGTGGGACCCGGCCCAGAGCTATCCGGGCTCCGCCACTCTCCCTTTAACCTGAGAGCCCCTCTAGGAGGTCTCCAGAAATTCTCTCCCACCGCAAAAACTGTATTGCAGCAAAATATACATAACATAGTATTTGCTCCCCCCAGTAGAGAGACTTTAATACAGAGAATGCGTCCAACCACGATTGGGAGGTCGAAAGGCAAAGCAAAGTGAATGCTGACTGAGGCGACACAGAGAGAGCAACCGCAGGAAACAGCCGCTGCTGGATGAACAGAGGAGAGGAGCCGGGGTCACGAGGACCCTGCGTGCGGCGTCTGGGAGGGGCACTGCCTGGCTGCTGCCGGTGCCTGTGAGGAACATCTACCAGGGGCAGGTTCTGAGAATGTGAGAACAAACTGGAAACCAGAGCCAACTGCAGCTGCAAAGTCGAGCATTTTAAGTGCACAGCCCAGTAGTCCAGTGCACTCGCATTGTCTCGAAGCCACCCCACCACCGTCCACAGAGCTCTTTTATTTATTATTTATTTATTGGGATTGGGTCTTGCTTTATCTCCCAGGCTAAGTGCAGCGGTGCGATCACAGCTCACAGCAGCCTCAACTCCTGGGCTCAAGCGATCCTCCTGTCTCAGCCTCCCGAGTAGCTGAGACCACAGGCGTGTGCTACCATGCCCAGCTAATTTTTTTTTTTTTGAGACAGGGTAAGCCCAGGTCAGTCTCAAACTCTTGGCCTCAAGCGATCCTCCCACTTCAGCCTCCCAAAGTGCTGGGATTACAGGCATGACCCACTGTGCCCACTGTGCGGAATTCTTCGTACCTGCAAAACTGAAACTCTGTATCCATTAAACGCTAACGCCTCATTCTCCCCTCCCCCAGCCCGGGGTAACCTCTATTGTACTTTCTGTTGCTATGACTTAGACCTGTGGTCCCCAGCCCCGACCCCGTCCATGGAAAATTTGTCTTCCATGAAACTACGAAGCTTAGGAACGGGTGGGGGTGGGGGTGGGGGTGCCGCACAGCGGGTGGTGAGCAGCGAAGCTTCATCTGTATTTACAGCCGCTCCCATCGCCCACATCACCCCCTGAGCTCCGCCATCGCCCCTCACATCCATGGAAAAATTGTCTTCTGTGAAACCAGTCCCTGGTGCCAAAAAGACTGGGGACCACTGGCTCAAACTACGCCAGAGACCTCCTATAGGTGGAAATATGCGGTATTTGTCCTTCGTAGCTGGCTTATTTCACTTGGCACAATGTTTTCAAGGTTCATCTATGTTTTAGCATGGGTCAGAATTTTCTTCCTTTTTAAGGCTGAATACTATTCCACCCTATGGGGCGGACACACTTTGTTCCCATTAGCGGACACACGGCCGCTTCCGCCTTGGCCACCGTGGATACTGCCGCTGCGAACACGGTGTGCAAATGCGTAACTGGTCTAGTCTCTGCTTCCAGTCCTTCGGGGTGTATACCAAGAGGAATTGCTGGACCCTTTCATAATTCTGGGGTTTTTTGTAGGAATGACCACAGTCTGCCAGCACATCCCTTCCGTGCTTTGTGAAGTGCAGGTCTCCCGCCTGCCGTCTCCGGAGCTGCTCACAGATTAAGCCACAGACGCGCCGGCCCTCCCCGCCCACTGAAACTGCGGTGGGCGTCAGCAGAGCACCCCGTCCGACACTGTTGTCAGCCCCCTCGGCTGCCCTCGGCCTCCTGGGCCTCTCCTGACCCTTGAGCCGGCGCTTCCCTCCCGCTTGCCTGCGGACCGCCGGCCCGGCTCCCTCTCGGGTCAGCCTCTGCCTTCCTGCCCTTTCGCCCTGCCCCGGAGTCAGCTGCAGAGCCTTTCTCTGCCCCCACGCTCTCCACTCTCCGCAAGAGACCTCGTCCCCGCGAGGCCCTGGCTGGGCCATGCAGGTGCGGACACCTCCCAGCCCCGTCCTGCCCACCCCGCCCAGGCCCCGCAGGGTGGCGTTAGGGACCAGCTAGCTGAGGGCCCGCTGGGGGGGACCACAGTGTCCTCTCTCAACCCTCCCCACAGCCTGTGAGGGAGGCACTTGCCCCTATCTGGTTTGCTTTATTTTTATATTTGCCTATTTGTTAGCTTATTTGAACAAAATAGCGCATGTATCCATGATCGCTGAAACATGTCACCCCCTCCAGCCCGCCCCCCCAGAGAGCACCACTGATGTCAAGTGGGCTTCACGTCCTGCCCACCTGACACGCTTACACACGTGTGCACATGCACCCATATGGAAACGTACAGCTTCGTTTCAAATGTGTACAATTTTACATAAATTGCTTCATTCTTGAAATCTGGTCCGGCAGCGTCCTGTGTTCACGTTGCCATGTGCCCTGCAGGGCTTACCCCTGCTGCACAGACAGTTCCTCCTGCTGCCCCCTCTGCCCTACACCCGACACTAGGGATGTCTCCACAAGTATTGAAGGACTCCCCAGTGTCCCCAATTAACGGACATTTAAGCCAGCTCCAACTTTGTGCTAGTATACCGTTGCACGTGCCTCTTCTGGCGCAGGTGCAGATATTTCTTTGGACAGACGCCTAGAAGTAGAATTGATGAAAATGCACACTGTATATCTCAATAGTTCTTGCCAAATTGTCCTTCTTAGAAGTGATATCAGTTTATCCTCACCTAGAGGAGAATGAGGATGACAGATGTCACTCTCTAGCAAAAGAATGGCAGTGACGGCTTGCAAAAATTTTTACCCCAAATGCACTATTCACTCTGATGAATTTTCACACAGGCACCAGCAAAGACACTGAAGCTGTGCAGGAGTCTAGGAACAAGGATGTGGAGTGGCTCTCACATCTCAAGTCTTCAGGGTGGGGCTGGACGCAGTGGCTCAGCCTGTTATCCTAGCACTCTGGGAGGCTGAGGTGGGAGGATTGCTTGAGCTCAGGAGTTTGAGACCAGCTTGAGGAAAAGTGAGACCCCATCTCTACTAAACATGGAAAAATTGGCCGGGCATGGTGGCGCATACCTGTAGTCCCAGCTACTCGGGAGGCTGAGGCAGGAGGATCGCTTGAGCCTAGGAGCTGGAGGTTGCAGTGAGCTACGACTGGGCCACTGTACTCCAGCCTGTGTGACAGAGTGAGTGAGACTCCGTCTCTAAAATAAATAGAAAGAATGTACTAGAAAAAACCTAAATATCCATCAGTAGAGAACAGAGCGAGTCATTTACCGTGTGTCTGCACAGTGGAACGCTACGCAGGCATTTGAAAGAATGAGGCAGCCCTGGGGGGAGCTGGAAGATTCGGTTCACCAGGACACATTGATAACAATGCAAAACTGTGTACACAGGATTCTTCCATTCGTATGATTTTATCTACTTATACATGTACATATATTTATACATCCATATAAACTCACACATGCATACTTGAATATAGCGGCAAAATATTTAACAGCGGGTAGGGAAGGCCATCACCATTTACAAACATGCTGGCAGATGAACTATGCTGCTGCATCCCAGCTGAATCTAAACCTGCTTTTGTGAATATGTAAGAAAATTTTGGAAGGAGCTATAGGAAGCTGATGGCAGTGGTTGTGTACTAACTATGAAGCTTTTGACTGAAAATAAAGATTATGCCCAACAGATACTCAATGATCAAATCAATAATAAGAAGCCAACCCCCCCCCAAAATGGGCAAAATATTTGAAAAGACACATCTTAGTC
This sequence comes from Mirza zaza, assembly GCA_008750895.1. Lineage (NCBI taxonomy): Eukaryota > Metazoa > Chordata > Mammalia > Primates > Cheirogaleidae > Mirza > Mirza zaza. The sequence continues at coordinate 50,263 of VSMD01050257.1, forward strand.
CATTGTTCAGGCTGCTACAACAAAACGCCATAAACTGAGTAGCTTATAAACAACAGAAATTTATTTCTCATGGTTCTGGAAGCCAGGATGGTCAAGGTCAAGGCACTGACAGGTTTGGTGTCTGGTGAGGGCCACCTCCTAGTTCACGGACGACGCCTTCTCCTTGTGTCCTCACATGGTGGAAGGGGTGATGAGTCTCTCTCAGGTCTCTTTTTAAGGGCACTAATCCCATTCACGATGGCTCCACTATCATGGCCTAATCACCTCCCAAAGGCCCCACGTACTAATACCATCATTTTGCAGGTTAGGGTTTCAACATATGAATTCGGGTAGGGGCACAACACTCAGCCTGGGTAGAGTGCAGTGGCATCATCATAGCTCACTGCTGCCTCCAACTCCTGGGCTCAAGCCATCCTCCTGCCTCAGCCTCCTGAGTAGCTGGGACTACAGGCAGGTGCAATGACACCCAGCTAATTGGGAGTTTCTTAAAAAGTTAAACATACACTTATCATACAACCCAACCAATACACTTCTAGATATTTTACTCAATAAAAACAAAATCATAGGTCCAAAGACTTGTTCATGAATGTTCCTATGAGTTTTACTTGTAGTAGCAAAACCTAGACATAACACAAATGTCCATCAACAGGTGAATACAGAAACTGATATAGTCATGTAATGAAATACCACTCAGCAAGAAAAAAGAATGAGTTATTGATAAACTCAACAACATAAATGAACCTCAAATAATCACACTGAAAGAAGCCACAAAGCTGGTATGTACTGTATGATCCACGTACATGACATGATAAAAAAGTAAACTAGCCTATAGTGATAGGGAGCAGGTCTGGGGGCTCCTAGAGCCTGTGGGGACTGGTGGGGGACTGTGGGGGCAAACTGATTCCAAAGGGCCCCAAGAACACTTCGGGGAGTAGTGGACAGGCTCATTCTCTTGATCGTGGTTCACATACCTCAAAACTCATCAAATTTTACAGTTTAATTATGTAAAGTTTATTACACAAAAATTGAATCTCAGTAAATGTATTATTAAAAGCAAAAAAAGAGGCTGGGTGCGGTGGCTCACGCCTGTAATCCTACCACTCTGGAAGGCTGAGGTGGGAGGACAGCTTCAGGTCAGGAGTTCAAGACCAACTTGAGTAAGAGTGAGACCTGTCTCTACTAAAAATAGAAAAATTAGCCGGGCATGGTGGCACACGCCTGCAGTCCCAGCTACTCAGGAGGCTGAGGCAGGAGGATCGCTTGAGCCCAGGGGTTTGAGGCTGCAGTGAGCTGTGATGACATCACAGCACTCCAGCCAGGGTGACAGAGAGAGACTGACTCTCACACACACACACACACACACACACACACACACACACACACACACATCCAATATGTACAGTACAATCCCACTTTTATTGAAGAAGGTGGATTACGAGGAAGAAAGGAGAAAAAGATATAATAATCCACCCCCAACTGTTGACAATTTTCTCTAGATGAGATTGTGGCTTCTTTGTTTATCTTTTGGGGGAAGAGTTTGTTTTGGTCAAACATATTTCCTAATTTTTCTGTAATTAATTAAATGCCTTAATTTTCTTTTCTTATCACGAAAGCAAAAAGAAAAAAGAAAAGAAAATCCACCATAATGACAGCAGTAGGCTCCCTGATACAAACGAAGCATCCCCAGGCCTCACGGATTGGGCTGAAACCCAAGCAGAGCGGCGTCTGCGCCGGCCGGGCTGGGAGCCGGCTGCACCTGCGGGTCACCAGGCCGCCCAGCGCCCTCCTGCTCCTCCCCCTCCCCCCCCCCCCCCCCCCCCCCCTCCCCCTCCCCCTCTTCCTCCCCCTCCTCCTCCCCCTTCTCCTCCCCCTCCTCCTCCCCC
>VSMD01050261.1:0-32116 GCA_008750895.1 Mirza zaza
AAGAGTGAGAATGGGGGCCCAGTCTCTGCTTGCTTGTAAAGTTTCAGTAGAGAAGTCTGGTGTTATTCAAATTGTCTTTCCCCTGTATGTTACTTGCTTCTTTTGTTTTACAGCTCTTAGAAGGGCCTCTTTAGTTGATATTTTGGTCAGTCTGATGACTGCATGTCGTGACATCTTCCTGTTTGCATTGAATCTCCCAGGGGTCCTCTGAGCTTCTTGAACTTGTATCTGGAGATTTTTAGCAAGGCCTGGGAAATTTTCCTCTATTATATCCTCAAATAGCTTGTACAACCCTTGAGTGTTGTCTTCTTCCCCTTGTGGAAACCCTATGACCCTCACATTAGGTTTCTTCACATAATCCCATGTCTCTTGTAGGCTATGCTCTTTTCTCTTGTTTCTGTGCTCTATCTCTGTGACTGATTTATTTAATTGGAAGGTGTTATCTTCAATCTCTGAGATTCTTTCTTCTGTTTGATCTACCCTGTTCTTGAGGCTTCCCACTGAATTTTGTAGTTCCCTGAATTGATTCTTCATTTCCAGGAGTTTGGTTAAACTTCTCTTCATTGTGTTGATTTCTTTAGTGATCTTCTGTTCCAGGTCCTGGAGGGTTTTTTGTGGTTTCTTTGTGTTGGTTATTGAGTTGTTCTTGCAGGTCATTGAATTTTCTTATGATTCACATTCGGAATTCCTCTTCTATCATTTTGGTTACCTGATTTTGGTTGGTGTCTGTTTCTAAGGGGCTGGTGCTCCTCTTTGGGGGTGTGGTTTCCGTTTGGTTCTTCATATTTCCGGAGTTCCTTTGCTGATTTCTTCCCATGTTAATCAGTGTTGCTTCTTTCCTTTAGGTTTTTATTTGGGTATTCACATGCCTTGTTTAGTTTCTGAGCCGGTAGGTAGTGTCTGTATGTGAGGTTTGACCACTCCCTGTATATGAGTCAGTAGGTGCCGTGAAGAGGCTGTGTAGGGTGTCCTCCTTGTCAGTAGGTGGCGCTTGCTTGGAGGAACAGGCTATGCTGTTATTTTTGTGTCCTGTTATCAGCTCTTATTCCTGTAGAGAGGCACTCTAGTGCCTCAGGTGGTCGGTGGGGCCCTGGGACTTCCAGGTGTGTCCTTTTCTCCCCCTCAGTGAGGGCTGGTCTGGGAGTGAGTCTGGGCGGAGCTGGGTTGGGTAAGCCTGCCCTCAGGCACCACCAATGTCGTTAGCAGGGGTCAAAGTTCTATTCTCTGCTTCCAGGAAAAGCTGTCAGGAAGGGGCTGGAATGGTCCCGCTCAGTCAGAGAGTCTGCATGTGGGAGTGGGGCTGTCTGAGACCCGCAGTCTGGAGTGGGCCTTGCTTCTTTCCACCCTCCCCAACTCCGAGGCTACTCCTGGGCCTCTGCCAGCAGGCCAGACCTCACCCCGCTGGGCCTCCCCTGGCTATGATGCTGGCCGGAAGGTTCCCTGCATAGGAACGCCACCTGGGCTGGGCACACGGCCTCCTTTTGGGGGGAGGGTTGCCCTCTAGGATGCTGATCTGCCTCTGAAGGCACACACACCTCAGTAGGCTGTTCACATATATCCTTTCTGTGCCCCGGGCAATGCAAGACCTCGGTGCACGGGATGTGGTCTGCAGGTCTGACCTCTGGGCCCCAGAGTTCAAACTATATCCCCACCAGGGAGAGGAGTGCCAGTCCCAATTCACCCACAGGGAACCCAAGCTGGGTCTATGTCTCTCAGCCTCAGGGTCTGCCCTGTTCTCCTGGGATCACCGGGCCAGCAGCTCCTGGGAGGGCTGGCAGGTGGGGAGCTCACCATCTGCGTTCCCTTTAGTCAGATGTAGGGCCCCAAAAGGGAAGGTCCTGTTCCCTGGAGGTGCCTCTGGCTGGTGGCTATACTGTCTCTCTCGGCAGGCAGCCGAGGATAGGGTTGGGGGAGGGGAGAATGAGGCAATATGGTGCCTGCCACGGGGCTGGGGTCTGTGCACAGGGAAGTGCCTGTGGGAGTTGGGAGCCTGGTGCCACGTCCGCTACTGGCTTACCGCTCACTGGCAGTGGCCGTCTCTGGGCTGCTGTCCACAGGTCTTTCTACCCACTGGGGCGCCCACCAGCAGTCTGAGATGCAAGGGAGGGGAGAGTTAATCGCTCTACCTACCCTTGCCGCTGGTCTCCAGGCTGCTCCGGAGGTCTCTGCTTCAGTTGTTATCCGCAATCTCCTCCCGTGGAGGAGGTCCTGTGGTCTCAGGTACCCCTCCTTCCGACCCTCATCTGATGTATGCTCATCTTCTTGCTTCTTTCTTCTAATTTCTGCTAGAATCTGTCTTTTCAGCAGAGACACTCTGTCTGGCGGTGTTTCTCGTCCGACATCTTGATTCGGATCTCTTTGTGGGATTTGCTTTAAAATATTCCAAAAAAATTCATGAATAGATAAATTAAAATTGGCAAAGTGTTGATAATTGTTGAAGCTGAGTGATTATTCATAGGGGTTCATTATAGTATTCTCTCTAATTTTGTGTATGTTTGAAATTTCCCATAATAAAACACTAGAAAAAATAATAATAAGTTTTGGTCTTACTGTCAGAACAAGAGCAGTGAGAGAGTGAAAGAAAAAAAAATACAGGAAGGTATGCTGCTTAAGATGGAGAATGGGAGGAGTTTTCTTAGGAAAATGTAATCTTGGAGAGCAAGCTAAACAGATGAAAGGGAAAAGAAGATATACCCTAAATCTGAAGATTCTTAAAGATGTAACTAGAAAACTGGGAGATATTTTAATTGTTACTAGGTTATAGAGGTTGTCTAGGTCTCAAAGAAACCAGGGAAAAATAGGGAGAGAAGAAAAAAAACACTGAAATTACCTGTGGAGGGTCCAACTCTACAATGCTATTGAGCAGTGCCTGCTTAAAGGTGCACTTGGAGAGTCCATATTTAGAGCAGTTGGAAAAAACCACATGGTGGGCAAAATGGCCAAGCGCAGCGGCTCACGCCTGTAATCCTAGCACTCTGGAAGGGCGAGGTGGATGGATCGTTTGAACTCAGGAGTTTGAGACCAGCCTGAGTAAGAGCAAGACCCTGTCTCTACTAAAAAATAGAAAAAATTAGCTGGGCATGGTGGCACATGCTTGTAGTCCCAGCTACTTGGGAGGCTGAGGCAGGAGGATCGCCTGATCCCAGGAGTTTGAGGTTGCTGTGAGCTAGGCTGATGCCATGGCACTCCAGCCCAGGTAACAGAGTGAGACTCTGTCTCAAAAATAAAAATAAATAATGAAAAAAGCCCACATGGTAGGCAAAATGTACCTCTCCTCCACCAAGACATTCACACTTAAATCCCTAGAACCTGTGAATATATTACATGACAAAAGGGACTTTGCAGATGTAATTAAAGGTACAGACTTTAAAATAGGGAGATTATCCTGGATTATTTGGGTAGTCCCAATCTCATTTTAGCATGAGCTCTTAAAAGCAGAGACCCTACACCTTCTGGCAGCAAGAGAGATATGGTAGAAGGAAGAGTCAGAGAGATTCCAAGGATAAGAGGTAGGGGGCCATGTGCAAGGATGGGAGAGAGGCCTCTAGGAGCTAAGAATGGCCCCCAGCTGACAGCCAACAAGGAAACAGGGTTCTCGGATCTATCCTTGTAGAGAGCTGGATTTTGACAACAACCTGAATTAGCTTGTATAAGCAGATTCTTCCCAGAGCCTTCTATTAAAGCCTAGTTAGCTGATACCTTGATTATGGCCTTGTGAAACCTGGAGCAGAGAAACCAGTTGAAGCAATCCAGACTTCTGACCTACAGAACAGTGGGAGAACAAATTTGTATTTTTAAGCTTTTAAGTTTGTGGTCATTTGTTTCAAGAGCAATAGGAAACTACTATAGATCACCATATTAAGTGTGTACATAAAACTTGGACAAATTTATGAAGGGAAGATGAAGAAGATCATTGTAAAATATATCATGCATTTTAGATGAGTTTCAAGAAAACACAATTATGGGTGGGGAAGCAGGTATGACATGTCCTTGTGGGCAAATACTCGGGACATGTATAGGGTTAGGACTTCAAGAGAAGGAAACACACAAGATGAGACATACTACAAGGGAATCAGGCAAGTCAATGACACACAGAGTTAAACCTGGAGTAGATATTGATTTTAGTGGGAGACTACTTCCTGGTGGAATTACCCAATTCTGGTAAGTTGAAAGTAGACAAGAATCATTAGACAGTGAATGCTTTTGTGAGATCCAGAATTTCTTGACTGCGTATCTTTCACTATGATGAACCAAATGAGTCAAAATATAGAGTTTGTTAGAAAAACAAATGGCTGGGTCTGAAAGCAAAATGAAAGAAAAAGGAAGGAACACACGGTGATTCAAAAAGTTGTAGCCATCATGTCAAGACTGCAAATTGTCCTCCAATATGTATTCTCATCTTTTAAAGTAATTATCGTTTTAGGAATGCACGTACCTTCCTGGCTAAAGATTGCATTTCCCATTCTCCATTGCAGATAGATGTGACTTAGCCAATGTGAAATGACTGGAAATGATGCCATAGTGTGTGAGGTCAACCCTCTTTCCTTCCCTTCTTCATCCTGTTGATGAAAATGTGAGCCATTTTGTATCATTCTAGTAATGATGACAAGGTGAATGAATGAATGAATCTCTGGATAACCTCAGAGAACAATGACCACATTAGCCCTGTACTGCTGCCTTCTGTCTGTTACATCTGCAGGAAATAGATTTGTTTTATTTAGGCTTTGTTGATTTGCATCATTGTTCCAAGAAGTTGGACCTATATTTTAACTAATATAGCCATGTACATGTTAGATAAGGAAATGTGACCAACCCCCCAGTAGACTAAAATGTTACAAACTTAGCTGAGCTTCTGGCTCAAGATAGTGATTTGAGCATTTGCTAAAACCTGCCCTCAGCCCTGTTTCAAATACCTAGAAATATAATGTAAAATGTTCCCAACTTTTTTTTTTTTGAAACAGAATCTCACTCTGTCACCCAGGCTAGAGTGAGTAGTACCGTGGCGTCAGCCTAGCTCACAGCAACCTCAAACTCCTGGGCTCAAGTGATCCTCCTGCCACAGCCTCCCAAGTAGTTGGGACTATAGGCATGTGCCACCATGCCTGGCTAATTTTTTCTATTTTTTGTAGAAACGGGGTCTCACTTTTACTCAGGCTGGTCTTGAACTCCTTGAGCTCAAGTGATCCTCCTGCCTCGGCCTCCCAGAGTGCTAGGATTACAGGCGTGAGCCACCATGCCCAGCCTAACAATAATATTTTATTAATAATATCATCCAGACCATGTTTATATTTCCTGATATGTTCCCAAATATCTTTTCATAGCTTTTTAAAAAACAGGATCCAGTCAAAGTTTATGCATTGCATTTGTTGTTTCTTTGTTTGAATTTGGAACAGTTGGTCCCTATTTTTATAAAATAGTTTTAAAATTAAAAAATGGACAACTGTACTTGAAAACAAACAAAAAAAAGATCTCCAGGGGTCAGAAACAGAGCGAGAACCCATAAAGGAGAGATAGATGTGTGAGCAGATAATGAAGGAGCCAGGACTGACAGGCTGTAGGGACTGGAGTTTCACTTCCTACTTAGGCAGGTAAGCCAAGGCCCTACATGTGTCAGGAAATCAGCCTAGAGTGAGCAACACTTGACACATCAACATTAAAGCGAAAACAATTTATCATTTCGTCTTATCCATTAAACAGACAAATATTTAAAATCTCCCCAAAGTGTTGGGAAGAATGTGGGGAAATAACCTACACTGCTGGTGGAAACATCAACTGGTTCACCCACTTTGGAGAGCAATTTGTCAAAATGTTGTCAAAAACTAAAATGTGGTGATGTCATACAACACTGCACAGAAGTGGTACTAGCTCTACATATAGCCATATGGATAGGTTTCAAAAGTATAACATGGAATAAAAACATGATACAATTATGTAAAGAATTTGTACAAAAATACCATATATAGTTTACGGATGTAAGTTTGTAAAATTATAAAAATGGATGAGACTATCCTCCCAACCATATTGGTTGACTCAGAGAAGGATGGCACTGCAGGTGGTGGTTAAATGAAAAATTTCAGCTATATCTATAAGATGTTTTCTTTTTCTCTCCTCTCCTCTCCTCTCCTCTCCTCTCCTCTCCTCTCCTCTCCTCCCCTCCCCTCCCCTCCCCTCCCCTCCCCTCCCCTCCCCTCCCCTCCTCCTCTCCCGTCCCCTCCCCTCTCCTCCTGTCCTCTTTTCTTTGGACAGAGTCTCACTCTGCTGCCGGGGCTACAGTGCTGTGGCGTCAGCCTAGCTCACAGCAACCTCAAACTCCTGGGCTCAAGCAATGCTTCTGCCTCAGCCTCCTGAGTAGCTGGGACTACAGATGCATGCCACCATACCTGGCTCATTTTTCTGCTTTTAGTAGAGACGGAGTCTCGCTCTTGCTCAGAGCTGGTTTCGAACTCCTGACCTTGAGCAATCCTCCCGCCTTGGCCTCTCAGAGTGCTAGGATTACAGGCGTGAGCCACCATGCCCAGCCTATAAGATGTTTTCATTTCAGGAAGCAAATATGACAAAATATCTATAACTCTGGGTGATGAGAATATGGGGTTTTAAAAATAATATTCCTTGTCCTTTTTTTATAGTTTTTACATTTCTCACAATTAAAAAGAGAGAGGAAACTCAGCTGAGCCTGTATCAAAGGACAAAGGGAGCCACAAGAGTGGACAGAAAAAACTGTTTCTGCTGTTGTTGAAATTCTACTTAAGGCCTGGAAAATTCAAAGGCCTTTGGCAAGGGCAGCAAGCCCAAGGTGGAGAAATTTCTCCTCACCAGGACCCAAGGGCACAAGCTTCTGAATGTATGTTTAGGATGCCACTGAAGGTAATTTGTCAAGTAAAATACACTGGAAATAGCGGGGAGATCGCCACCAAGAGGTAGGTTTCATACAACCAAGAAATTCCAGAGCAAAATGGCAGTGAGAGCAACCACTGAGGCACAAGACTACATATGAAGAAATGCTAATCCCAGACCAAGAGAAGTCACTGTGCAGAGAATGCAAGTGTGGTAGGCAAAATTATGACACCCCAAAGATGGCCAGGTCCTAATCCCTAGAACCGGTGACTACATTACTTTCCATGTCCAAAGAGAATCTGCAGATGTGGTTAAGGTTAAGGACTTGAGATAGGGAGATTATCCCAGGTGAGCCCAATCTAATTACATAAGTTTTACATGGAATGCCATGTGGGAAGGACTCAACCTATGGTTGCTGACTTTGAAGATGGAGGAGGGGCCGCACTCCAAGGAATGTTGGTGGCCTTAGTTTATAGCCAGGAGAAAAATGGGGACCTCAGTTCAACTGCAAGGAACTGAATTCTGCCAACAATCCAAATGAGCATAAAACAGATTTTCCCTCTAGAGCCTCCAGAAAGGAAGAAGCCCATCTTGAGTATAGCCCAGTGAGACCTGTGTGGGACTTCTGACCTATAGACCTGTAAGATAATAAATGTATGTTTTAAGCCACTATGTTTGTGGCAATTTGTTATGGCAGCAATAGCAAACTAATACAGCAAGGTTCACACTCAGAGCCATGCCTACTCCAAAAAGAGGTGGCTGTTCGCAAGAGAGTATGGAGGCTATCGCTACACTGAGCCCATCCTCAGGGAGATGCTGGGATGCCAGGAGCACAGGATTCAAAAGGGGGATTTAAGAGGTTTCAAATAGCCTGGATGTTGAAGAAGGAAGCTTTGAGGATGACCTGAGGACTAGGAGTGTTACCCCAGAGAATCTCTAACTTTTTAAGAACATAGGAATGTTGCAAACTCCACTCTCTGAGAGGAAACAGTAAACATGTGTGGAACTCCACCCTCCCCCATATCATAAACTGAATGCCATAATTAGTGTCTTGATAAATCCTAGCAGAGTTTAAGTTTAGAGGTTGTGGACCCTAGACAAGTAGCACAATCTAACTTGTCTTCTATTGAAGCTGAAAGCATGACAATTTCCTTTTTCCCTCATGTTTGCTATATTTACCCTTCTTTCCCTTAGATATCACTGTCTTTGCTATAAGCTTTGCTTTCTGACAGTAGTGTGGGTCTGGACTGTATTATGTATGTACTAGTTCGTAGTAACATAATTTTGCTTGGAATAACTGCTTCAGGGGCTGTGGTTTGCTTGTGACTTCTAAGAATTTTTTTCTTTTAAATAACCTTTCTAAATACAGAAGCAGTACATATGTATTGTAGAAAATTAGGAAATATAGACGAGCAAACATACAATAATTAAATAAGAAAAATTTCTACCACCCAGAGATCACCACTGTAAGACCTTAGTGCATATTCTACAGGATGTGTGTGTGTCTGTGTGTCTATGTATGCTTTTATTTCATTACCAAATTGAGATCATACTACATATACTATTCTTTAGTCTACTTTTTTTCAGTCTACTTTTTTTCAGTCATCATCCTTTGTTTTGCTATTTCAGTTCATTTTCAACTTGTCTAACATCCAGCTCCTATTCATATTTCCCCAATGATCTAAAAATGTTCCTTAGAATTGTTTAATTCAAATCAGTACCCAATCCAGAGCATATATTGCATCTAGTTTGTATACATTGCATCTAGTTTGAGTCTTTTTTAATCTACCACAGACAACACTTAAAAAGTTTTTTAAGAGACAGAATCTTAATCTGTTGCCCAGGCTGGAGTATGGTGGCAAGATCATAGCTCACTGCAACCTGGAACACATGGGCTCAAGCGATTCTCCTACCTCAACCTCTAGAGCTATGAATACAGGTATGCACCACTGTGCTCCCATGCTGGGCTATTTCTTTAGAGACAGGGTCTCACTGTGTTGCCCAGGCTGCTGTTCTCAAACTCCTGGCCTCAAGTAATTCTCCTGTCTTGGCCTCCCAAAGTGCTGGGATTACAGGCACCCGTGCCCAGCAGACACCATTTTTAATGATACTGATTTGCTAAAAATACCTGACCAATTGTTCTGCAGAATATTCTACTTACTGGATTTGTCTGGCTACTTCTTTGTGTTATTTTCTTGTAAGTTTTGTACATATGGCATTGGTTCTGGGAAAATCCTATGTGCCCAATTCACTTTTCAAACTCTTAGAAAGTGGGAGATATGAGAATCTTGGCATTGGATTTAGTTTGTCTTGGCGGTCCTGTAGGAACTTCACCAATTTCAGTAGATGCCAGCCCAGGTTGTAGTTGCTGAAGGAACTTCCACTCTCCCCACACCTTAGAGCAAGAGCCTTCTAGCTGAGACTGAGCAGAAGCAGAAATTGGGGAGGAAATCATTTTGGACTTAAATTTCTCTGGCATTTTGGAATTAATCTTTCTCCCAAGAATTTCAGAAATAGATTTCATATTGTTCAAATTTTGGACATTTATATATCATGTGGAACATTTTTGTGCTATCATTTGGGCTGAACATACAACTTCTGGTGAATTCCTTTGGACAATGTGGCTGGGCATAATTTAGGATGGGATATACAACAGAGATAGACTTTCCAGCTTGGGGTGCAGCAGGGAACTTGGAGTTAATTTAATTAATGTCCTATTCCGACCCACTTCAGAGCCTTCTAGAGCAGTCTTCCCCAGCCTTTTTGGCACCAGGGACCATTTTCATGGAAGATAATTTTTCCACGGACCGGGAAGGGGGTGATGGTTTTGGGATAATTCAAGCGCATTACATTTATTGTGCACTTTATTTCTGTTATTATTACATTGTAATATATAATGAAATAATTATACAACTCACCATAGATTGGGGACCCCTGTCCTAGAGGCAAAGCAGAACTGCCTACATTGGTCCTAAGAGGAACAGTAGTTGGTATTAGGAGAATGGTCTCATGAAAGTGGACCCTGGACTGCCCTGTTGAACTCTAGCCTCCTAGCCTGATGCAGGCTCGTAAAGGACCATGAGTTTGGTTATTAAATACAACAGGTTAAGATAACAAAAGTTTGAGAAGTATTAGAGAAACTGTGATCTCCCTTGTTATGGGCTGAATTATGTACCCTCAAAATTCATATGTTAAAGCCCTAACCCCCCGTAGCTCAGAATGTGACTGTATTTGGAGATAGGGTCTTTAAAGAGTTAATTAAGTTAAAATGAGGTTCTTAGGGTAGGTCCTAATGCAATCTGACTGATGTCCTTATAAGAAGAGGAGATTAGGACACATAGACACCAGGGATGCACACGTATAGAGGAACAATCACATGAAGAGGCAGCAAGAGAGAGGCCACCTGCAAGCCAAGAAGAGAGGCCTCAGGATTAACTAACCCTGCTGTCACCTTGATCTTGGACTTCCAGCCTCTAGAACTATAGGAAAATTAATTTCCATTGTTCAAGCCGCCAAGCCTATGGTACTTTGTTATGGCAGTATGAATAGACTAATATATACCTCTTTATGTGTTCCTGCCAATCCATGAACTAGAAACTTGCCCCCTTTCAAAAGTATAGAAATCACCTGAGGTGTTTAAAAAAAATACTGGCCAGGCACAGTGACTCATGCCTGTAATCCTAGCACTCTGGGAGGCTGAGGAAGGAGGCTGAGCTCAGAAGTTGGAGACCAACCTGAGCAAGAGTGAGACCCCGCCTCTACTAAAAATAGAAAAATTAGCTGGGCCTGGTGGCGCACACTCATAGTCCCAGCTACTTGGGAGGCTGGGGCAGGGGGATCGCTTAAGCCCAGGAGTTTGAGGTTGCAGAGAGCTAGGCTGATCCCATGGCACTCTAACCCAGGTGACAGAGCAAGATCTGTCTCAAAAAAATAAAAACAATTAAAAACAAACAAACAAATAAATAAAATACTCATGCTTGGGTCTCACTCAGAGATCCTAATTTAATTGGTCTGGTTGGTGGCCAGGATATCAGGTTTTTAAAAGCTCCCCCGGTGATTCTTAACTACAGCCAATGTTGAAAACTATTGGGATAGGAAGTCAACCAAGAGTTGTGTGGCACAGCAGCTGGACATGATCAGAGATCAGGACTTCACCAACAAAGCAGGAGAATGAGAGGAATGCAGCCACCCCACAAAACTTTTAGGGAAAGTTGGTCCTATGACTGGGAATTTGAGTCCTTATGGACTGTTCAGCACATACTGCTTTCCTAGCATTTGGTAATCCCACTAAGTCTTTCATTAATAACCATAGATGTGAGGTTTTAGGATCTAGCAATAGTATTAGATCAAGACAAAAGGGAAGCAGATTCTTTTAGTTTTCAGCAGGAGCCTGCAAGAAAGCCAAGCCCAGTACTTTCCTTGCAAATTTAAATTCCCTGCCCTAAGATGGGCAGTCACAAATTTCAGAATTACCTAATTAAACTGGCTATTGAAGTGTGAACTGACAGCTACATAGTGCTTTCAGATTAGACTGGATACATTGTCCTCTACTGTGGTGATGTGCTGGCATGCTGTGCCACTGTACAGTCACAATTCACATGTGGAAATCAGATGTTCCAGCATACATATTCTTGTTTTAAAATTTATTTTTAATTTACATACAGTAGAATTCACTCTTATTAGTGTACAGTTCTATGAGTTTAGACAGATGCCTGGAGTCATGTAACCACCACCACAGTCAAGATATAGATCAGTTCCCTCACCCCCATAGATTTCCTTGCCAGCATATATATTCTTGGCATGCAGACACCTTCTATACCCCCTAGGCCCCAGATGCTCATGGGCTCTGTGGACAGTTTTGGCACAACCCCCCAAATGCAGCACACTTTTGACCCTCCTGAATTGGACACAGCAGATAGAAGTGGCAAAAGTGAGTTCAAGCATTCATGGGAGGAGGGGATGGCCCCACAAGCTCTTCCCCAACAGATCCCCATGGCTGGAATTCAGAGCCCCATTTTGGTCAGGTTTTAGGGCATTGTTAATGCTTTATCATTTAGGGCTAGATTCTGTACTGAGGCTTAGAGAGAGAACCAATTCTTACCAGATTCATATGTACCAAGATCAACTTGGAAAGCCTTCCCGCCAGTGCATGTTGGAGCAGCAGGCTCAATACCAGACTTACTGCATCATCTCAAAAGAAACACTCCCGTAATCAATTAAACTCGTTTCATTTGAATATTCAGTTCCTGCCAAAGCACATTGTAAATCCCCATTTCAAAATAATGCGTTCACAGAGATCAGGTCTATTATATAAAGGAAGTCATGAAACTAATTATTTCAAGAAGCATTATAAAGTCTTTCACCAGGGCAAAAGTTCCTTGAAAGGGACTTTCCAGCATTAGATACTGTGAGACAATGGTGGGCAGCCTTATGGTCTCTAATTTTAGTGTTCATGATATAATGGACATCTACAGAGAATCCCTTTTGTAGATTTGTCATAGAAATTCTCCTTGGGGACATAGCTAGCCCTTTAGGACTTCTCAGAAGCAGCACAAATTCCTGTGCGAGGTATAGCTGTGTATCAGTCCAGATCCTTGATTGTAAGCAACAGAATTGGACTCTGGATGATTTAGACAGAAAAATAATTCATTAAAAGGATATTGGGCAGCTTCCAGAATCAGTAGGCGGGCTGGAGAATCAGGTTTGTAGCCAGGAACAACACTCAAACCACGCCACAGAACTGGTCTGGTGAGGAGCCCCCTGCGGCATCTCAGAGCACTCCAGGCTGCATTTTCATCACTGTCACCTTGCAGAGAGCTTTATCTTGTTGCAGATGCTAATGCTACCTGAGTGAAAGAGTCTTCCTGGTTCCTTGATTCTTTCCCTTTAACTCCTAAGACAAAGTCTAGGGTGACTAGACTAGCAACCTAGCTGCAAGGGAGAGCGAATGTGGCATTTTTGAATCCGTAGAGGAGGAGGCCGGCTTCCTTCCAAGAATCAAAAGATGAGGAAGTCCCCAACTAGAGGAAGTAGGTTCAAATGCATATTCAAAAAAAAAAAAATAGCAAGGCTGGGTGTGGTGGCTCATGCCTGTAACCCTAACACTCTGGGAGGCCAAGGCAGGAGGATTGCTTGATGCCAGGAGTTCAAAATCAGCCTGAGCAAGAGCAGGATCCTGTCTCTACAGAAAAAAAAGAAAAAGAAAGAAAGAAAAATTAGCCGGGTATGGTGGTGCGTGCCTATAGTTCCAGCTACTTAGGAGGCTGAGGCAGGAGGATCACTTAAGCCCAGGAGTTTGAGGTTACAGTGAGCTGTGATGACACCACTGCACTCTAGCCTGGGTGACAGACTAAGACCCTGTCTCAAAAAGAAAAAAGAAAATAATAGCAAATGACCTGGCATGGCTGACACTTGGGGCCCTCTCAGTGTCACGTGGCACCAAAGTTAGTCATTGCTACCTCATTTGGAGGCAGGGTAGAGTAAGGCAGAGTGGGCTGACCCCTGAGCAGAGGAAAGTGATTAAAGAAAGAAATAAGAGCTCTATTTCCTCCAGTGCCTTAATATTTTGTTGCAAGATTGGAGAAAATTAGAACTGACTAAAGCAGGGGTTGGGGGGAGGGGAGCTGTACCAGGAGCTTAAGTGCCCTGTACAAGTCAGAGAAAGCAATCGGTGTTGTCATCAGAATACAACTTCCTCGTCTACAGAGCCTGGCACAATGGCTCGGGTGATCTAGGGGCAAGTGGGTGGTAGTGGTGGTTGGTGAGAGAGACTTTTAGAGTGCTTTATACTTTTCTAAGTAAACCAATGCCTTTGAGCTCTTGATAGGCTGCACCTGAACATAACTGGGGATGAAGTCAGGCACCACAGTATATTTTCTGGTTGCAATTATTTGGTTCCAAAGATAAGAAGTCTAGGTATAACAACCCTATGGAGCTTCTGCTCTAAAATTCTCTATATACAAACTCTTCCCTAGATTTACATTTGCTGACAACAGTGCTTCCATCAGCTAGGGTGCGGAAGCTGAACACTGAGTCCCACCATCCCTGAGGAGACTCACACCAGAGTGGTTTAACTGACTCTTTTTTAAAAAGGATATTTGTTTTAAGATCAAGATACAGTGATTGGAAAAACTCTTTCATATTACTTAGGAATATGGGGATCTGGAAATAAAACTGCCCTGATCAAGGTAATCAATAACATTCTACCTTTACTAAAGCTTTAAAAAAGAAGTTTACTGACTTTTATTAAACATATTTGGGATGCTCATACCTGGTCAGTAATGGCAATGGAAACAGTATGAGGTGTTCTAGTACATACTTGAAATGCCAGAAGGATGAATTAATGCCATGGACTTTGCCACTGCTTGGTGTTTGGATATTACACTTGGCTGCTCACTAATCTCTGATTTGGAATGGGTGAGGGAGGCAAGACTACAGAGAACTTCACTTGGTACTACCAGCTGGCCCCTACTGCTACTCATCATGAACAAGAAGAAGAAAAAGCAAGGATAACAACAGGATAAGGGGACCAAGTGCTGCTGTGAAACTTGGGGCTGCCTTGTGAGCCATCTTTAGACAGCTATTTCCTATCATGTGGTAAGGGAACTTGGGCCCCTCTACTGTGTACAAAGTGTAGACAGAAAGTGAGGCAAGTGTAGATAAAGTGATCTACCCAAATAACTTCTTGCTCATAAAGGAATTGGTTAAGAAAACTATCCTCACATACGCTAAGGTAGACAGGGAACAACACCTCCTTCCCCGCACAGAAAAGAACGCAAGAACAAATCCCTCGAGGAACACAGCTTTGTATGAAATTGAGGAAAAAGAGTACCTAAACCATCAGAGAGTGAGGGAGTTGGGAAGTGAATTCAGGTAGGGAGAGGGAGACAGCCACCTATTACGTTGCTCACCTACAGCCCTAGGGAATCCTGTGCAGCACCTTTGAACCAAACATTTCATACTTGGGGAATCTGGAGGTAGGCAGGTAAAGCAGACAATGCTGGCTGGCTGCCAAAATCTATTTCTCCCCCTTCTTCCTGGCTAGCTCAGTCCTGTTATGGTCATGTGCTTAGGTAAAGGACCCTATTTCAGCCCTGTGTTGGGGTGGTGCTGGAATCTTAAATAGTCAATGCCAATCACTGATGGACTCATTCTCCTTGCCAGTGATTGGTTTAGGCCGGGATATGTGACCCAGTTCTGGGACCTGAGGGAAGTCTCCTGGGGGACTTTTAGGAAACATTTTCCTCAGTAAAATGAGATGTATAGGAGGAAAATCCCCTCCTCTTAACAGGATGTGGTCTGCATGCAATGCTGGCCCTGCTATAGCCATCTTGCAACCAGGAAGCAAGATCTTCTGTAAGCAGAGAAAGGCAGAGGAAAAAGAATGAAAACCCCTGTACCTTTGATGATGTCATTTGATTGCTGACTCAATCAACCCGAAACCACCATGCAGGGATTTTTGTACCAGTTCTAGAAAGTGACTCATCCCTTTTTCTCTTGTATAGGGTCGCAGCATGGGGAGTGAGATGTTTTCTTTTGTTGTTGTTGTTTTATTTTTTGTTTTGTGGCGAACAAAGATTTTTACTGGGAGCATAGTGTAGTAGTAGGTTATGAGAGCTCAACTGGTGACACACACATTGTGGCAAGAAGTCCTTGGGGATAGGCAGAGATCCTGAAAAAAATGAAAACATTTACCCTTCCCTCAAGGTAATGGAGACCAGCTACTGGACATAGCTGATCAGTGGTCTGAGAAGGGCAGGCTGATGGACCAAGAGGAATAGTGCCAAGAGAAGCACTTATTTGGACCAGAGAATCAAACCCAGAGCCATGGGCTAGGGGCTAAGTCTCAAGGGTATCTATCCCATGAATAGAAACATCACCTTAATTGTGCTTTGAGACCTTGCCACCTAAGCATCTGTCATTGCATGAAAGGACAGTTGTTCTGCTGTACTCCAGGACCTCACCTTCTCACTATCCTCTTGTCACATGAACGGAAACAATATGCTGTCTGTGCTTTAATACCTTATACCATAGTCATGGAGCCAATGTATGAGAACTTTTAGCCATAACAATTGAAGGAGTGCTTTTAGGTCACCCTGGACATCTACTGGTGTCAAAGAGGAGCTCTAATACCTACATTTTGAGACAAGGACTGGGACATGTTAGTACATCACTAACTAGGGCCAGAGAGGCATAGACACTGTTATACTCCTGACAACAGAAATAATATGCCTTGATATCAAACTTATTGTTAAAAGTAATGGCAATGTAGGTATTAAAATTACATGGTTAGACTTGACTATAAAGTCAGTCATCTAAATCTAAAATATGCTTATAATTGTTGTATTTAGATTATAATCAAAAGAAAAATAAAAAATTAAAATATTTTTTGAAGAATTTATGGACAGTTCAAAATACATTTTTGGACCCTCAAAAGACCATGGACTCTAGTTTGAGGAACATTAGGTTACGGTAGTCTCAGAAGAGATTATCAGTATGAGAAGAAATAATATTAAAACCTAAATTGGACTTTTCTTTGTATGACATGAAGAATGATGATGAAAGACTTATTTATTCCAATGTTTCTTGACATAGCATGCCTAAGAATCACCTTGAATTCTTGGTAAAATGTAGATTCCTAGCCCCTATTCCCAGCAATTCTGATTTAGCACTTCAGGGGTGAGGCCCAGGAGTGTACATTTCAAACAGATGATTCTGATTCAGGTGGATCACAGGTCACACTTTCAGAAGCACTGAACCTGCCAACAAGAAATGGGCCACTAATGTGATACGGCCCCAAGAAGAGAAATTCTCCCCAGTGATCATCTTCCATGGGGCCAAATGGGACAGAAGGCCAGAGAAATTCTCCCAAGACAGATCCAGAGTTGGGAACAGAGAGATTGATTGATAAGGACTCACTCCACTGCTGGGGAAAGAAATCTTTGCTACTCCAGTGTAGTCAGGACAATGGACTAGTAGTGTCTGCTGTATGCCACTTCCTCTTCCCCTTTCTAAATGGTGGTTTTAATTTCAGTTACCCAGTTTTCCTTCTACTGTTGTGCGCTGGGTATATTGGGACTTGGTTAAATGTATCATTTAAATATAGTTTGCCTAACAATGAGGACTGTATCATTTCAACATTTTTCAGTTAAAAGTGATAGAAAACTCATCTAAACTTGTTTAAGCAAACAAAGGTTTTTTATTTAATATTTTCTTTATATCTAGCCAATATGTAATAAATTGCACATATTCAGAGTGCACAATTTGATAAGTTTTGACATATATGTGTGTATACACATTTATATACCACAATCAAGATAATGATCCAAAATTTCCTTGTGCCACTTTCCTCCCAACTTTGTCCCTCTGTCCCCATCCACAGGCAACCACTGATTTGCTTTCTGTCACTATAGATTAATTTATACTTTCCAGACTTTTTGATAAGTGGAATCATGTGGTATATAGTCTTTTTTTGTCTGGCTTCTTTCACTCAGCATACTTTATTTTGAGATGGACCCATTCTGTTGTGATTACCAGTAGTTTATTAATTTTTATTGCTTAGTAGAATTCCACTGTATGGATGTATCACAATTTTGTTTTTCCATTAACCTGTTGATGGACCTTTGTATTGTTTCCAGTTGGGAGTTATTAAAAATAAAGTGGCTATAAACATTCTTGTATGAATCTTTGTATGGAAATATACTTTCATTTCTCTTGGGTAAATTCTTAGGAATAGAATGGTTGAACCATTTGGCAGGTATATATTTAACTTTTTAAGAAACTGCCAAACAGTTTTCCAAAGTGGCTGTGCCATTTTACATTCCACAGGCAGTGTATGAAAGTTCTAGTTCCTCCACATCTGCCAACAACTGGTTTGGTTAGTCTTTTTAATTTTAGCCATTCTAATAAGGGGGCAGTGCCATCTCATTGTGGCTTTAGTTTGCATTTCCCTAATGACTAGTGATGTCAAGTATCTTTTCATGTACTTATTTGCCAGCTATGTATCTTTTTTGGACTGTTTTAAAATTTTAATTGGGTTGTTTGTTTTTTATTATTGGGTTTTGAGAGTTCTTTTTATACCATAGTTCCTTCTTATCTGCAGTTTTGCTTTCTGCAGCTTTGCTTTGTACAGTTTCAGTTATCCAAGGTCAACTGAGGTCCAAAAATATTACATGGAAAAATCCAAAAATAAACAATTCGTAAGTTTTAAATTTAGCACTGTTCTGAGTAGTGTGGGGAAATCTTGCACCATCCTGCTTTGTCCTGCCCAGGCCATGAATCAGCCCTTTGTCCAGCATATCCACACTGTCTACACTACCCACCCATTTGTCACTTAGTAGCTGGTTCAGTTATCAGATAAAAAACCCCGTATATATAGGATTCAGTATTATCCTCAGTTTCACCCATACACTGGGAATCTTGAAACATATCCCCCATGGATAAGTGGGGACTACTGTATTCTGGATTCAGGTTCTTTATCAAATATATGGTTTGTAAATATTTTCTCCCATTCTGTGACATGTCTTTTCTTTCTTTTCTTTTCATTCTTTTTTTTTTTTTTTTTTGAGACAGAGTCTCGCTTTGTTGCCTAGGCTAGAGTGAGTGCCACGGCGTCAGCCTAGCTCACAGCAACCTCAAACTCCTGGGCTCAAGCACTCCTGCTGCCTCAGCCTCCTGAGTAGCTGGGACTACAGGCATGTGCCACCATGCCCAGCTAATTTTTTCTATATATATTAGTTGGCCAATTAATTTCTTTCTATTTATAGTAGAGATGGGGTCTCCCTCTTGCTCAGGCTGGTTTTGAACTCCTGACCTCAAGCAATCCGCCCGCCTCGGCCTCCCAGAGAGCTAGGATTACAGGCATGAGCCACCGCACCTGGCCGTCTTTTCATTCTTTTAACAGTGTCTTTCAAAGAGCAGAATTCTTCCCCCCCCCCCCATCTCCTTTATTGAACATCTGCAGGGAGCACTCAGCACTGCACAGACAGCCAGAGGAGGAAAAAGCAGAAGATGAGGGCAGGGTAGTAGCGGGCAGGGAGATGCCCACCCTCATTTCCAGTCCTTGAAGAATTGCTTGAAGATGGGACTCTCACGGTCCTGGGGCAGAATCTCCACCTGAGTGTGTGGGGCGTACCGCATGCGGGAGATGAAGCCCTCGGCCACCTGGAGGGCTGCCTGCCGCTCCTTCTTGTTAGCTTTTCGCCCCTTCCAGATGTAGATCTTACCACAGAGCCCGTTGTCCAGCACGAAACAGTCGTCAGGTATCAGAAGCTCGAGGGCAAAGGGGCTGGAGTCGGCCACCTTGGTGAGGTTCATCTGTCCAGTGGCATCAGAGACCTTATACAGAGCCGCGGCCTGGGCATTTGTCTGGTCAGCCGTGAGGTCTTCCTCAGGGTTGCCTTCCTTCAGAGCAGGCTTGGGGCCCAGGACCTGGATCATCTTGGCCGGCTCCTCTCCATCAGAGACGATCTCCACCTGGGCCTTGCCGTGTCGCTCACTGTCCCGTATGGCCAGCGCCAGGTCCCTCGCCTTGTTGCACTCCAGGATGTTGGACTTCCCACCACACCAGGTAAAGATGTTCTGGCCCAGGTCCAAGATGAAGCAGTCCCCGGTGTTGAAGCTGTCTCAGCTCAGTGCCCGCTCGGTGGCACGGATGTTCTTCCCCTTCACCTGGTAGAGTTTCTTGATAGCCGCTGGGGTGCCTGGGGTCGTCTTGTGAAAGGCTGACTCCACACCGCCTTCCTGGTACTTGAGGCCACGGGGGAAGTAGCTCATGAAGAGGTCGGACTCGTTGCCCTGCACCTCGCGGTGCTGCACAGGCCGCTCCCCAAGCAGGGTGTTGAGGTGCACGGCCAGCACAGCCCAGGCGCCCTGCTCATCCCGGGACGACTGCTGGCCTATCCACAGGTGCAGATGGGAGAGCTCTTCTGGGCCATTGTGCAGCACTAGGTAGGAGTCCCCCGAGAAGAACACACCCTGGTTCTCTGGTGCTACCGGCACTGGCTTCAGCTTCTCCACCCGCCACACGTGGAGGCCGGGGTCCTGCACTGAGCCTGGGAATGGAGAGCCACTCTGGAGGATGGGCGAGTACATGCTGTTTGCTGATCTGCCTGCGCCTCGCTCGACCCAAAGAGCCGAATTCTTTACTGAAGTGAAAGAGAATTTTCGACTCATTGTTTTAGTTAGAATGACTAACAGAAAACATAACTCAGGAAGAAAACAACAATTAACAATAAGAAAATTTTATTATCTCTAACTTATAATACAGGTTGAGTATACTTCAACTGAAATGCTTGGGACCAGAAGTGTTTTGGACTTAGGATATTTTCAGACTTTAGAAGATTTGCATTATACTTACTGGTTGAGCATCCCTAATTCAAAAATCCAAAATACTCCAGTGAGTATTTCCTTTGAGCATCATGTCAGTGCTCAAACAGTTTTAGATTTTAGAGCATTTTGGATTTTGAATTTTTAGATTAGGGATACTCAACCTTTAATAAGTTCTGAGGTAGGATGGCTCCAGTGTTGGTTAATTTAGCTGCTCAACAATGTTATCAAGGACCCAGATTCTTTTCATCTTTCTCTTTTGCCATCCTCAAGCTCCTGGTTCTCTTCAGGCTAGTCACCTAATAGTTACAAGGAGGCTGCTTAAGTTCTATTTATCATATCCAGACGTGCAGCACCAAAAGAAAGAATCTGGACCATCTTTTCTATGTGTCTCTCATTAAGAGTGAGGAAACCTTTCTTGTAAGACCCCTAGCAAACCTTTCCCCATATTTCATTGACCAGCACTGAGTCACATGACCATCTATAAACTAGTATAAACCCCTTAGTTCAGGGGTTGGCAAACTACTGCCAATGGGCCAAATCCAGCCTGCTCCATGTTTTTGTACAGTTTATGATGAAACAATGGCTTTTACATTTTTAAGTGGTTGAAAAAAATTAAAAGAAGAATAATATATTGTGACATGTGAAAGTTACATGAAATTCAAATTTCAATGTCCAGAGAACTTCTCGTTTCAACTTGAGGATGTAAGGAGCTAAAAAGAAGTCCCTTCTACCTAATAAGAAAGAAAACAGGACAGACTGCAAATGAACAACTCTTCATGAATCCTTCAGAGAACTGAGGTCACAGGCCAACCGACTTGGAGAGAGACAGGTGCCTGCAGGGAGACAGAAGATTCAAGCATTTGCTGACCTGGGACAGTCTCTTCTTGATACCATATAAGCCGGTGAGAACATTAAACTAGAAGTTTGGTGAATTGCTGGAGGCATTTGCAGAATGTGAGCTAGTGTGAGGGTATGGATCTCCCAGGAGTTACAGTGACAGGGGCATTCTCAACCTCTTGCTGCATTTTCCTGAAGAAATCCCTCCACCCCAGGCTTTCACAAGAAGGATGGGAAGAGTCCTGAGAAAACTCACTTCCTCCTCCTTCCCTCTCCATGGTTCACCCCCTGAGAGGTGGGGGTAGGGTACAGCAGCCACTGTGAAAATCTCCAATCCTCCCAGACTCTTTCCTCTGCCTCTATTATGGAACAAACAGCTTAAGCTGCAGTAGGAAGCGATCCAACAGAAGGCCCTGATAAGGGAATTGCAGATGAAATCTTTTGGGGTTTGAAGAAAAGCTATTGCATTTTCCTTAAGCACTAATCTCCTTTTGGAGTAAGAGCTCTTGGTACCTAGTCTCTACCTTTGTTTTGGTAGAGACTGAATGCCTGATCCTAGGACACCCTTAGGCATACAACCTAAGCTACCTATGATTAATCTTTTCTGATCTACCAAGCGATAAAATATGGCATTCCTACAAGTATTCCATAATGAAAGAGAAGGGAATATAAGATTGGGCTCAAGCAGATCCTGGAGGTACAAGTAAGTTGCATGAAGAGGTGGTTCACATTCCCTGGATCCCATGCCTATGGGATCATGAAGAATTACTCACATCCAGATTATAGAGGAATTAAAAAAATTAATGGGCTTAGTTTACAGATAGTTCCATGGTATATTTACTGGCACCAGCTGGAAGTAGACTGCTGTAGTATTACAGTTCCACTCAGGCATGGTCCTAAAGGTCACTGGTGAAGGGACATCTTCACTACTGAAGCAGACAGAGCTTCAAGCAATACCTCTGAAACTTAATTTTCTTTCACTCTTTCCATTGTTCTATGTAGAAAGTGATGGATGTGGTAAACTTTATCATTTAGTCCATACAGTATAGAAAATGGGGATCAAGATGGAGTTGGAGAAGAAAAGGACATCACCTAGAGATTCTGGACTTGGGTCTGGGTGCAGTAACTGATGAGACTTTTGTTGACTGTCTTTGGGAAGGGGGTGGTTGTGCTTTCAGTTGTATATGGAATAGTTGCATTCTGGAAGGGGGCGTTTTTGAAATTATATGCATAGGAAGGTGGCTATTGGGCAGACAAGGAGTGGCCTGTGATGGATAACTGTTGTTTTTGTCTTTGTGGTATATGTCCTCCTTCTTTTAGTAACAGCTCCTCCTTTTTTCTAAGGGAACAACACCACCCCAATAATTACACATATGGTGAGCTGCCCATTAAGTCCTTTTTTTTTTTTTTTTTTTTTAAGACAGAGTCTCACTCTGTTGCCCAGCCTAGAGTGCTGTGGCGTCACCCTAGCTCACAGCAACCTCAAACTCTTGGGCTCAAGCAATCCTTCTGCCTCAGACTCCCGAGTAGCTGGGACTACGGGCATGTGCCACCATGCTCTTGCTCTTGCCAAGCCTGGTCTCGAACTCCTGAGCTCAAACGATCCGCCCACCTCGGCCTCCCAAAATGCTAGGATTACAGGCGTGAGCCACAACGTCCGGCCTAAGTCCTTTTATTTTCCATGCTGAAGGGGTGAACATGTGATCTAATTTAGGTCAATAAAACTCCCTCAGGAACTTGAACCCTGAGTGTAATAACATGAAGACAGGGAAAAATGGTTAGAGCAGATTCATCTCAGCAATGATATCCTCTCTATTAGAACTAACTACTGAGATCCTAAAAGTTGTCATATTTTGTGTCCTTTCTGAGGTTCAGTTCTTCAGTTTCTTCCTTGATTCTGTGAGTTATCCCATTCTTTAAGTAAATTTCTTTTGTTCTTTTGTTAGAATAAATCAGGCTTGGTTTCTTGCAATAACCAATACCCCATTACATACTGCTGAGTGAAAAAGGCAAGTCATAAAGCAGTATAGGGGAGAGTAGGTAAAGATTGCAGACTGAGCACATGCTCCAGCACCCTGCTTCTACTCTAATATTTGGAAATGACAGAAATGATATCTTTTTAAAAATATAAATATGGTTGCTTGAAAACTAGAAGAGATACTCCAGTGGACCTAGAATTATAATAAATCTATGTAGAAGAAAGGCTGGTGTGATTGGAAAGACAAAGGAAACCAAACCCTTGAATCACACAAGTAGGCAAAATATGTTACAAAAAGTGGAGGCATCTAGGAGGAGGCGTCATTCCAAGCATAGAGGTAATAGAAACTCGAAGCAAGAGTGCTAAGGGTGATTTCCTGAAGGCTAAAACAACAGCAGTTATGTCAGGAGAAGTCCTTGGGCTCCAGAGGCAAGATAGCACCTAGGTAGCTGATGTCCCCTGGAAGGAAAGAAATTCTCCCACCCCCAGAAGAGTACCTATGAGTGCACTCTGTCCAGCAGCATATCTGCTGCTGGGTACAGGCTTTGGTTAATACAATGTAGCAATCATGCAAGGTTCAGAGAAAATTTCAAATCAGCATATAGTACAATTCCATTTGTTTGATCTTTGTGAAAAAGAAAAAAACCTCACCAAAACTATTTATGGAGAGCACATTTTATATGCATGACGAAGGATCTGCAAGAATATATAGCAAACTACTAACAAGGGTGCCATAGTTTGGATATGGTTTGTTTGGCCTCACCAAGTCTCATGTCGAAATTTGATCCCTAATATTGGAGGTGGAGCCTAGTTGGAGGTGTTGGGTCACCTCCTCTCTCTCTCTCTCCCTCTTACCCTCTCCTTCTCTCCCTCCCCCTCTCTCTCTTCCTCTCTTGCCATGTGATCTCTATACTTGCTGGCTCCCCTTCACCTTCCACCATGAGTGGAAGCAGCCTGAGTCCTTCACCAGAGGCAGATGCCTGCGCCATGCTTCTTGTACAGCCTGTAGAATCATGGGCCGGATAATCCTCTTTTTTATAAGTTACCCAGCCTCAGGTATTCTTTTGTAGCAACATAGATAGCTAAGACAGAAAATTGGTACTGAGGAGAGGCATTTCTATAAAGATAGCAAAAAAAAAAAAATGTGCAAGTGGCTTTGGAACTGGGTAGGGAGCAGAGGTTGGAAGAGTTTGGGAGGCTTAGAAGGCAAAAAGATGACAGAAAGTTTGGAACTTCTTAGAGACTGGTTAAGTGGTTGTGACCAAAATGCTGATAAAAATATAGACAGTAGAGGCCATGCTGATGAGGTCTCAGATGGAAATGCTGAACTGCTTGGAAACTGGAGCAAAGGTCACTCTTGTTATGCCATAGAAAAGACCTTGGCTTGATTGTGTCCATGCCTTAGGGTTTTGTGGAAGGCTGAACTTAAGAATGATGACCTAGGGTATCTGGTAGAAGAAATTTCTAAGCAGCAAAGCATATTCATAAACTGCTTTTAACAGTTTATGATCAGATATGGGAACAAAGGAATGACCTAAAATTGGAATTTATAATTAGAAGGGAAGCAAAATGTAAAAATTTGGAAAATTTGCAGCCTGGCCGTACGGCACAGAAGGAAAGAGCATTTTCCGGAGAAGCAGCCAAGGGTTCTCCCCAGCTATTGCTTGCTAGAGAGATTAGCAGGGCTAAAATGGAGCCAGGTGTTAATAGTGAAGACAATGGGGAAAAGGCCCTGAAGGCATTTCAGAAATCTTCAAGGCCTCCCCTCTCAATACAGGCTCAGAAGCCTAGAAACCTTTCCTAAGAATGGTTTCAGGAGATAGGCCCAGGGCAATGTTGCCCTGCGCTACCTTGTACTGGTCTCTGCATCCAGACTGCTCTGGCTGTGGCTGTCCCTCAAAGGAATCCAAGTACTGCTTGGACTGCCACTCCAGAAGGGGCCAGCCATAAGCCTTGGTGCTGTCCACCTGGTTCTAAGTATGCAGGCATGCAAAATGTAAGAGTGGTGGAGGATTGGCAGCTTCCACCTAGATTTCAAAGGATGTATGGGAAAGCCTGGGTGGCCAGGCAGAAGCCTGCTGCAGGGGTGAAGCCACCACAGAGAGAATCTACTAAGGCAATGCCAAGCAGAAATGTGGGGTCGGAGCCCCTTCAGAGAGTCCCCACTGAGGCACTGACTAGTGGAGCTGTTAGAGTGGGACTTTGCAGGACCTCCAGAATGGTAGAGCTACTGGCAATGTACAACCCTTGCTTGGGAAAGCCACAGGCATTTGACTCCAACCTGTTAGAGCAGCCATGAGGGCTATGCCCAGCAAAGCTATGGAAGTGGGGCTGCCCAAGGCCTTGGGAGCCAACCCCTTGCACCAGTGTGCTCAGGATGCAGGACATGGATTCAAGGGAGATTATTTTGGAGCTTTGAGACTTAATTTCTGCCCTACTGAGTTTTGGACTTGCATGGGGCCTGTTATCCCTTTCTTTTGGCCCATTCCTCCTTTTTGAAATGGGAATATTTACCCAATGTCTGTTCCACCATTGTATTTTGGAAATAACTTGTTTTTGATTTTACAGGCTCAGAGCTGTAAGGAACTTGGCTTGTGTCTCAGATAAGACATTATCTGAGAATCTAGATAAGACATTATCTGAGAATCTAGAACATTATTGAATGTTCTAGAATATTTTCATTATTTTGTACAGAAACCCTATGCCCTTTAGTAGTCACTACCCATTCCTCCTTCTCCCAGCCTCTGGGCTTTGGACTTTTGAGTTGATGCTGCAATAAAGTAAAACTTTGGGGATAGGAGGATCATGCTTTGTAATCTGAGAAGGAAATGTCAATGGAAAATAACCCAAACTCTGTAAAATAATTTAAGGAGGTTTATTCTAAGTCAAGTGTGAGGACCATGACTGAAGCCACTCCCAAGAAGCCTTGAGCAAGTGGACTCTCTGTGGTTGGGTTAGAGTTTGGTTTTAGATATTTCATTGAGACAGGAATTACACAGAGTCATAAATCAATACATGGAAGGTGTACATTGGTTTGGCCCAAAAGGGCTGGACATCTTGAAGTGGGGAGGCTTACAGGTTATAGGTGGGTTTAAAGATTGTTTGATTCATAATTGGTTAAAGAAATGAAGCTTTGTCTAAAGGCTTGGAATGTTTTAAGTTAAGGAAGTCTGTTAATCAGAGACAAGCCACCGGACTTTTACCAGACACATGCCCAGACTCAAGTGATCTGTTAAGTAAATTGAGGACCTGCAGGTGTGGTTCAAGCTTTGTCTTGCATAGCCTTAGGCCTGTTAATGAGTTACAAAGGATATCACCAAGAAGGGAGGGGGCATGATGAGGCAGGTCTGACTGCCCTTACGGCCAGCAACTCAGCTTTAGGGTATTTCTGGGGCCCCCTTGGCCAAGAGGGGGTCCATTCAGTTGGCTGGGGGGCTTAAGATTTTATTTTAGTTCACAGACATGAGATTTGTGGTAGGGCCTGGTAGGAGGTGTTTGGGTCCTGAGGGTAGATCTCTCCCTCATGAATGGCTTGGTGCCATTCTTTCTCCAGGGAGTGAGTTCTCATGAGAGCAGGTTGTTGAAAAGAGCCTATCACCTTCTCTCTCTTTCTCTCTCCCTCTCTGTTCCTCTCTCACCTTGTGATCTCCACACACACTGGCTGTCCTATACCTTCTGCCATGAGTAGAAGAAGCCTGAGTCCCTCACCAGAAGCAAATGTTGGTGCCAAGCTTCTTGCAGGGCCATGGGCCAAATAAACTGCTTTTATTTATGCATTACCCAGACTCAGGTATTCTTTTTTTTTTTTTTTTTTTTTTTTTTGAGATAGAGTCTTGCCTCTAGCCTGTTGTCCAGGCTAGAGTGCTGTGGCATCAACCTACCTCACAGCAACCTCAAACTGCTGGGCTCAAGTGATCCTTTGCCTCAGCCTCCTGAGTAGCTGGCACTACCGGCATGTGCCACCTGCCTAATCTTTTCTATTTTTAGTAAAGACGGGGTCTTGCTCTCAGGCTGGTCTTGAACTCCTGACCTCAAATGATTCTCCCACCTTGGCATCCTAGAGTGTTAGTATTAAAGGCGTAAGCCCATGCTGGCCTTCAAGTATTCTTTTATGGCAACACAAACAGACTAAGACAAAGGGTTTTGCTGAGTCTGCAGAGCCAGGAGCCAAATAAACTTCTTTTCTTTGTAGATTACCCAGCCTCAAGCATTCCTTTTTAGCAACATAAATGACTAAAACAAAGGGTTACTCCCTAGAGGTGATCAGAAAACTACTTATACTTTACTTTGTTATCTGTATTGTTTAGATTTCTTTTCTTGTTTTTTACAACAAGCTTGTATTTTTAAAGATCCATGTCATTATTCATTTTTTCCTCATACAATTTTTTTAATTTGAGATATGACCCACATGCCATAAAATTCACCCTTTTAAAGTTGTGCAATGTTTTTGGTATATTAATGTGTAACTATCATTAATACCTAATTTTAAGTATTGAATGTTCTAGAATATTTTCATTATTTTGTACAGAAACCCTATGCCCTTTAGTAGTCACTACCCATTCCTCCTTCCCCCAGGCCCTGGTAACCACTTCTTGTCTCTACAGATTTGCCTCTTCTGAACATTTCATATAAATTAAATCATACAATATGAAGCTTTTTATGTTTGCTTCCTTAACTTACCATGTTTGCAAGATGTTTCTATGTTGTAGCATGTGTCAGTTCATTCTTTTTCATGGCTAAACAATATTAAATTATGAATATATCACATTTTATTTATTTTCCACTACTTTCTTTTTGTGTGTGTGTGTTCCGTCCTTTTTTTATTTTACTTTAGCGTATTATGGGGGTACAAGTGTTAAGGTTACTTATATTGCCCATGCCCCCCTCCCCCCTCGAGTAAGAGCTTCAAGCATGTCCATGCCCCAAACGTTGCACATCTTACTCTTTGTGGTTGTATACACCCCTCCCCTCCTCCCCCGTCCCGACACCTGATAAATGTTACTCCTATATGTCCACTTAGGTGTTGATCCGTTAATACCAATTTGCTGGTGAGTACATGTGGTGCTGGTTTTTCCATTCTTGAGATACTTAGTAGAATGGGTTCCAGCTGTATCCAGGAATATACAAGAGGTGCTATATCACCATTGTTTCTTAAAGCTGGGTAGTATTCCATGGTATACATATACCACATTTTATTAATCCACTCATGAATTGATGGGCACTTGGGTTGTTTCCACAGCTTTGCAATTGTGAATTGTGCTGCTATAAACATTCAAGTGCAGGTGTCTTTTTCATATTGACTTTTGATCTTTTGGGTAGATGCCCAGTAGTGGAATTGCTGGATCAAATGGTAGATCTATTTGTATCGCTTTGAGGTATCTCGATATTGCTTTCCACAGAGGTTGCACTAGTTTGCAGTCCCACCAGCAGTGTAGGAGTGTTCCTCTCTCTCCGCATCCACGCCAGCATTTGTTGTTTGGGGACTTTTTGATAAAGGCCATTCTCACTGGAGTTAAGTGATATCTCATTGTGGTTTTGATTTGCATTTCCCTGATGATTAGAGATGTTGAATATTTTTTCATATGTTTGTTGGCCATTATTCTGTCTTCTTTTGAGAAGTTTCTGTTCATGTCCTTTGCCCACTTTTTGATAGGGTTGTTTGATTTTTTCTTGCTGATTTTCCTGAGTTCTAAATAGATTCTAGTTATCAGCCCTTTATCACATGTGTAGCTTACAAAAAATTTCTCCCATTCTGTGGGTTGTCTGTTTGCTCTCTTGACAGTTTCCTTGGCTGTGCAGAAGCTTTTTAATTTCATTAGGTCCCATTTGTTTATTTTTGTTGCTGTTGTGATTGCCTTTGGGGTCTTCTTCATAAATTCTTTGCCTAGGCCAATGTCTAGAAGAGTACTTCCAACATTTTCCTCTAGAATTCTAATAGTTTCACACCTAAGGTTCAAGTCTGTTACCCAGAGTTGATTTTTGTGAGAGGTGAAAGGTGTGGGTCTTGTTTCAGTCTTTTACATGTGGCTATCCAGTTTTCCCAGCACCATTTAATAAGGATTCTTTGAATAAGGATTCTTTTCCCCAGTGTATGTTTTTGTCTGCTTTGTTGAAGATTAGTTGGCTATATGAGGATGATTTTATAACTGAGTTCTCTGTTCTGTTCCACTGGTCAATGTCCCTGTTCTTGTGCCAGTAAAAAGCTGTTTTAAGTACTATAGCTTTGTAGTATAGTTTGAAGTCTGGTAAATTGATACTTCCTATTTTGTTTTTATTGCCTAGGATTGAGTTTGCTATACAGGGTCTTCTCTGGTTCCATAAGAAGCGTAAAAGTATTTTTTCTATATCTGTGAAAAATGATGATGGTATTTTGATAGGGATTGCGTTGACTTGGTAGATCACTTTGGGTAGTATAGACATTTTAACAATGTGGATTCTGCTGACCCACGAGCATGGTATATTCTTCCATCTGTTTACGTCCTCTGCTATTTCCTTTTTCAGTGTTTCATAGTTCTCCCTATAGAGGTCTTTTACCTCCTTAGTTAAATATATTCCAAGGTACTTTATTTTCTTTGTTGCTATTTTGAAGGGAATTGAGTCTTTGATTTGGTTCTCACTTTTACTGTTGTTGGCGTATATGAATGCCTCTGATTTCTGTGTATTGATTTTGTATCCTGAGACTTTACCAAATTCATTTATCAGGTCAAAGAGTTTCATGGTTGAATCCTTGGGGTTTTCTAGGTATAATATCATGCCATCAGCGAAGAGTGAGAGTTTGATCTCTTCTGCTCCCATTTGGACACCCTTAATTCCACTCTCTTGTATGACTGCTGTAGCGAGGACTTCTAGCACTATGTTGAACAGAAGTGGAGATAGTGGGCAACCTTGTCTTGTTCCAGTTCTAAGTGGGAATGCTTTCAATTTTTCCCCATTCAGTATGATATTGGCGGTGGGTTTGTCATATATGGCTTGTAGCATTTTTAGATAAGTCCCGTCTATGCCTATTTTGTTGAGGTTCTTATCATAAAAGGGTGTTGAATTTTGTCAAATGCCTTCTCTGCATCTATTGAGTGGATCATATTGTCTTTGTTTTTGCTTCTGTTTATGTGATGAATTACATTTATAAACTTGCGTATGTTGAACCATCCCTGGGATGAAGCCCACTTGGTTATGATGAATTATTTTCTTGACAAGCAACTGGATTTGGTTGGCTAGGATTTTGTTGAGAATTTTTGCATCTATATTCATAAGGGATATTGGTCTGTAGATTTGTTGTTGTTGTTGTTGCATCCTTTCCTGGTTTTGATATCAGGGTTATGTTCGCTTCATAAAATGTGTTGGGGACGTTTCCATCTTTCTCGATGTTGTGGAATAATTTCTGCAGGATAGGCACCAGTTCTTCTTTGTAGGTGTGGTAAAATTCGGGTGGGAAACCATCTGGTCCAGAACTTTTCTTTTTAGGAAGGTTTTTTATTGCTGTTTCAATTTCAGTGCTTGATATTGGTCTGTTCAGGAGTTCTATTTCTTCCTGGTTGAGCCTAGGGAGGCTGTGTGTTTCTAAGAAATCGTCCATTTCCTCCACATTTTCCAGTTTGTGTGCATAGAGATTTTTGTAGTATTCATATATTATATCTTGCATCTCTGTGGCATCAGTTGTAATTTCTCCTTTATTGTTCCTGATGGAGCTTACTAGAGAATTTTCTTTTCTGCTTTTTGTTAGTCTAGCCAATGTTGTGTCAATTTTGTTTATTTTTTCAAAGAACCAACTTTTTGTTTTATTAATCTTCCGTATAGTTTCCCTGATGTCAATTTCGTTTAGTTCTGAATTGATCTTAATGATCTCACTTCTTCTGATGGATTTGGGGTTGGTATGTTCTTCTTTTTCCAGCTCTTTGAGACAATTCATTAGGTTGTCTATTTGTGATCTTTTTGACTTTTGGATATAGGCATTTATGGAGATAAACTTTCCTCACAGGACTGGTTTAGCTGTGTCCCACAGGTTTTGGTAACTTGTGTCTCTTTTGTCATTTAGTTCAAAGAATCTTTTGATTTCCATCTTTATTTCCTCATTTACGAAGTGATCATTCAGCAGAAAGGTTGTTTAGTTTCCATGACTTTGTGTAGAAATGAGGACTCCTGTTAAGAATTGATTTCTACATTTATTCCGTTGTGGTCTGAAAAGATACATGGTATAATTTCTATTTTTTAAAATTGTTGGAGACATGCTTTGTATCCTAGGATATGGTAAATCTTGGAGAATGACCCATGAGCTGAGGAGAAGAATGTATATTCATTAGTTTTCATGTAGAATGTCCTGTAAATATCAGGCCCATTTGTTCTAGAGTTCTGTTTAAGTCCATTATTTGTTTGTTGATTTTCTCTTTGGAGGATCTGTCCTGTGCTATCAGTGGGGTGTTAAAGTCTCCAACTATTATGGAGTTGTTGTTTATCCATTTGTTTAGATCAAGTAGAGTTTGCTTTATGAATCTGGGTGCACCAAGGTTGGGTGCATATATATTTAGATTTGTTATGTCTTCTTGTTGAACTGTACCCTTCACCATTATATAGTGACCTTCTTTGTCTTTTATTACTTTTGTTGATTTAAAGACTAAGTTATCTGTAATCAGCACCGCCACACCAGCTTTCTTTTGGCTTCCATTTGCTTGAAATATCGTTCTCCACCCCTTAACCTTTAGTCTCATTGCATCCTTGCAGGTTAGATGTGTTTCCTGAAGGCAGCAGATACTTGGCTTGTGTTTATTTATCCATTTGGCCAGCCTATGTCTCTTGAGTGGGGAGTTCGAGCCATTCACATTTATTGAGATAACTGATAGGTGGGGCAGATTTCTGTTCATTATGTTGGGTTGAACTT
This sequence comes from Mirza zaza, assembly GCA_008750895.1. NCBI lineage: Eukaryota > Metazoa > Chordata > Mammalia > Primates > Cheirogaleidae > Mirza > Mirza zaza. The sequence continues at coordinate 31,851 of VSMD01050261.1, forward strand.
TGTTGCTTTGTTTTCTGTCTTGAGCCATTGTAGTGTCTGGGCTTTGATCTGTAGCTTTGAGTAGATTTACATTCGTGAGTGTTTATTGTGCTGATCTGTGGGTAACACTGTTTTGAGTACTTCTTGTAGGGCTGGTCTTGTCTTGGTGAATTCCCTCAGTCTTTACTTATCTGAGAATGTCTTGATTTCTCCTTCATATACAAAACTTAGTTTTGCAGGGAATAAGATTCTAGGCTGGGCATTGTTCTGTTTCAGAAGAGTGAGAA
>VSMD01050262.1:0-15319 GCA_008750895.1 Mirza zaza
GGGCTTCCCAGGGCTGACAGTAGAGGTCGAGATGGATTATTTGGGCCCCTCAACATTGGGGTCTGGCCTCCTCAGCCCACCCTCGTCATCTCACCTCACTCCTAAGACAGCCTGGGCCCTCTCCTCGCGGTCTACGGGAAGTCTGGACCTCAAAGGCCCTCGCCTCAGCCAGCCCCCTGGCGGACGTCGGTGTATGTCACATCCAGGCCCATACCAGGGGCTTCCCAGGGCTGACAGCCAGGCAAGGATGGACTGCGGGGCCCCCTATCAGGATGTGGCCCAGCCTGGATCCCCCCTCTAGGGACCGTAGTCTGCCTGGGTCACAGCAGGCTCTGACTCCCAGAGTCCTCTGAGGAATAAGCTGGGGGAGGGGCTCAGCCTGAGGCATCTGTCTCGGGAGTGGTCCACCGCTGACAGCAGGGGGGGAGCCAGATTATTTGGGGACCCTCTACCTGGGGTGGGGCCTCCTCAGTCCTTCCTCAGCATCTCACCTATTTCCTAACAGAGGCTGGGCCTTCTCCACTTCGCTGATCTGAAGTCCTGATCTCAGACCAAGGCCCTCACCTCTGTCAACCACTGAGGCAGAAGTCAGTTGAAGTTACTGAAGGCAGAGGCAGGGATGTGGCCCCTCTGTCCTAGGGTCCAAGGTTATCCTAGTCCTCCCTCATTGTCTAAACTTGACTCCTGACAGAACCTCGGACTCCGTCCACACTGCAATGGGATCTCCCACAGCTGACCACAAGTACAGTGCTGGGGCCCCTTCTGTTCTGGAGTCCAGGGCTGCCTTGGTCCTCCCTCAGGGCCCTCACCTCGATTCCTACTGAGGCATGTGACACCTCCATGGGCATAGCTGAGTATGCCCCCAGTAGACTAAGGCTTATACTGCCCTGAATCCCTTGAGGTAGAATTTTACTTATGCAGGTCAATGCCTGTATTGTTGAGAATTGAAGGAGTGGTCAGCCTGATAACTGCCTGGGGTCTTCCATGACTGACAGGGCAGAGATGGATTCTTTGGGACTCCTATATTCTGGGGTGATTGGACACCTTAGTTCTCACTCATGAGAGCCCTAATCTTGGCTCTTGACTCCTTGATTAAATGCTCCGTGGGAAATGTCCTTTCCCTTCCACCTTGGGGCATTTGTCCAGCTGCAACCCTTATAAAAAATGGCTCCAAGACCCAGGCTAGATGCTAAATGGGGAGCTGTTGCATCCATGACCAATGGTGAGCAGTCATATATGTAGTGTTCTCTTGTTCAAATCTCTTCCGTATCTATGTTTTGTACAATTTTATTTAACTTCCATTGTTTATGCTTTTTTCTTTAGTAATTGATCCTACTTGAAAAAATGTCTATTTTCCAACTATTTTCAAAGAATTGTGTTTTGTCAGTTATCTCTACTGTTAATTATTTCTGCTTTTATCTTCATTATTTCATAACTTCTAATTTAAGTTTGATATGGTATTTATTTTTTAGTTTCTTGAATTGTGCAGATGTTTTAAATATTTTTCTTTTCTAATATATTTAAGACTATCTATTTCCCTCTGAGTATCACTTGGGCTGTATCACACAGTTAGTGTTATATAGCTTTATGTGTATGACTTGAATTTTTTACAAGTTGAATATATTACTTATGCTATTAACTTTTTCAATATATACCCCCAAACAAGGGGTGTAAAATTATTTTTGAGAAGACTGTGAAAAGGATGATAGAAATAGAATGTCACTTGGAGGAGATTTCAGGTTCCAAAGGCATTTTTTTTTGTCATTAGTTATAGAAGAGATTTAAACATCGTTAAATGCTGTAGACAGAGTTGGGTTTATTGTAGGAATGCAAAGAAGTTTAACACTAGAAGATCAATCAATATAACTGGCCATGTGTAACAGTCAAGGATTTTCTAGGAAAATAGAAAATTTTATAAATATTTAATACAGAGGGAATTTAATGCAGGGGACTGAGTACACAAGTGATGGAGAAACCAAATGGGGGAGAGTTGGAGAACCCAATAATTGTCCACATGCGGAAGTCAATCTCACCTCTAGGTGGGTAGGACAAAGAGAGGAATTTAGCATTAATGGAGCCTAGGTATTGGGTTCAACAGGATCTGGAATCATGGTGGGACTATCTGATGGTGGCTGGAGCGTTGGACAATGTAGCCACTGAAGAAGAAGTCACCTAATGCAGAAGAAGGAGGAGAAAAACCTCTAATCACTGTATCTTCCTGAACCAAAATGGCAGCCAAATGTTGGTGAGCATAGGAATTGTAGCCTTCAGGAGTCAAATCCTGGCCGGGCGCGGTGGCTCATGCCTGTAATCCTAGCACTCTGGGTGGGCAGATTGCTCAAGGTCAGGAGTTCGAAACCAGCCTGAGCAAGAGTGAGACCCCGTCTCTACTATAAATAAAAAGAAATTAATTGGCCAACTAATATATATATAGAAAAAATTAGCCTGGCATGATGGCGCATGCCTGTAGTCCCAGCTACTTGGGAGGCGGAGGCAGAAGGATTGCTTGAGCCCAGGAGTTTGAGGTTGCTGTGAGCTATGCTGAAGCCACAGCACATACTCTAGCCTGGGCAACAAAGGGAGACTTTCTGGGAGCAAATAGTCCTAGGACTGGCTAACTATATTAACAGATTGAATGAGACAAATCATATCTACAGTAGATTTATTATTTTCTTTTTAAAATATCAAGTTTTGGGGGGTGAAAGTTGAATTCTGTTACATGTATATATCGTATAGTGTTGAAGTCCGGGCTTTTGGTGTACTCATCACCTGAGTAGTGTATGTACATTGTACCCCATAGGTAATTTTTCATGTCTCACCTCCTCCCACTTTCACCCTTTTGAGTCTACAATGTCCATTATACTACTCTGTGTGCCCTTTATGTAGCCATAGTTTAGTTCCCACTTATAAGTGAGAATATGTAGCATTTATTTTTCTGTTCCAGAGTTACTTCACTTAGGATAATGTCCTCCAATTACATCCAAGTTGCTGCAAAAGACATTAATTTCACTCTTTCTTATTGCTGAATAGTACTCCATTGTATGTGTGTGTATCACAATTTCTTAATCCATTCATCAGTTGATGGGCACTTAAGTACATTCCATATTTCTGCAATTGTGAATTGTGCTGTGATAAACATATGAGTAGAGATGTCTTTTGGATATAATGATTTCTTTTCTTTTGGTTAATACCTAGTACTGGGATCAAATGGTGGATCTACTTTTAGTTCTTTGAGAAATTTTCATACTAATTTACATTCTCACCAACAGTGTATAAGTGTTTCATTTTCATTGCATCCACACTAATATCTAATGTTTTTTGACTTTTTAATAATGGCCATTCTAATTGGAGTAAGATGGTATCTCATTGTAGTTTTTAATTTGCATTTTCCTGATTACAGTAAATGTATACATTGTGGCTCTTTCTGTGCTTAGTGCAGCCATGGCCCGTGGTCCCAAGAAGCATCTGAAGCGTGTAGCAGCTCCAAAACATTGGATGCTGGATAAGCTGACCAGTGTGTTTGCTCCTCGTCCATACACCGGTCCCCACAAGCTGAGAGAGTGTCTCCCACTCATCATTTTCCTAAGAAACAGGCTTAAGTATGCCCTGACCGGAGATGAAGTGAAGAAGATCTGCATGCAGCGCTTCATTAAAATTGATGGCAAGGTCCGAACTGATATAACATACCCTGCTGGATTTATGGATGTCATCAGCATTGACAAGACTGGAGAGAATTTCCGTCTGATTTATGACACCAAGGGTCACTTTGCTGTTCATCGTATCACACCTGAGGAGGCCAAGTACAAGTTGTGCAAAGTGAGAAAAATCTTTGTGGGCACAAAGGGAATCCCTCATCTGGTGACTCATGATGCTCGCACCATCCGCTATCCTGATCCGCTCATCAAAATGAATGACACCATTCAGATTGATTTGGAGACTGGCAAGATTACTGATTTCATCAAGTTTGACACTGGTAACCTGTGTATGGTGACTGGAGGCGCTAACCTGGGAAGAATTTGTGTGATCACCAACAGAGAAAGACATCCCGGGTCTTTTGATGTGGTTCACGTGAAAGATGCCAATGGCAACGGCTTTGCCACTCGCCTCTCCAACATTTTCGTTATTGGCAAAGGCAACAGACCATGGATTTCTCTTCCTCGAGGAAAAGGTATCCGCCTCACCATTGCTGAAGAGAGGGAGAAGAGACTGGCAGCCAAACAGAGCAGTGGGTGAAATGGTCTCCATGTAACATAATAACATGTTAAAAAGTTATTTGTACTTAATTAAAGATATTACAGTGTGAAAAAAAAAATTTCCCACATCCTTATTTTCCAGCATTAAAGATGCTCCAGGCTTATTCTTATTCTTCCCCATGCTAGAAACATACTTTCTTCATCAATATTGCTAGTTCTTTATTTTTCCTAAAGTATCAGATTTCAGTTTTATTAATCACCTTTATTTTTGTATCTATTTTCCCTTTTGGTTACTTCTCATTCTATCAGTTTTCTTTCCTTTTCTTTTGAATGACTCTGTTTTGTTTGATTTTTGCTTGTTATTATTAACTACTTGACTTCAACATAAAGACCAATGTGTTTGTAGAATGTGGGCTTTAATTTTCATATAAATACGGTTGCATTCTGGTTTCTATGGTTCAGTTCCAATTTGAATTCATTGTGTTAAAGATTCTTCTCAGTATCTTGATTCCAAGGAATTTTAATTGATATTTATTCTGGAATTCTGATTTTTGCAAACATTACGTATGTATAGAAAAGCATTTTCCATTTCATTTTTGATTGGTGCAGATTACATCAAAGTTTTTAAGGTGGTTGTGCAAATTATTCTAACAATATTGATTTTCTTCTGTGCTCTATAAAAAAAGCTGCCATCTGGATTGCAGAATTTCAGTATTACCATATACCTCTCAGTTTTGGTTTTCTATGTGCCAGTGCTATGTGTTTGGTGCATAATTTTCATGGCTGTATTATGTCCCTAGTAAATTTTTCTTTTCAATGAGTATAAAATGCCCCTCTTTGATCCTATCAATACACTTGATATTAATATTGTTGCCCTAGAGATCTTTGTTTAATAATTGCCTGGGTTGCTTTTTCCCATTCCTTGATTTTCAACACCTTAATTTTTTTAAGATTAGTTAAAAATGTAAATGACAGGGAGGGGCCTGGATAGAGTGGGAAGTCAAACCAGGAACCAACCCTGTGATTACATTAGCTGGGTGCTGATTAGGTTAGGATGCTGCCCAAATATAGAGCCAGGATTAGCAGGGTGCGGTGGCTCAAGCCTGTAATCCTAGCACTCTGGGAGGCTGAGGCAGGAGGATCCCTTCAGGTCAGGATTTGGAGACCCCGGTTTCTACTAAAAATAGAAAATATTAGCTTGTCGCCATAGCCATGCCTGTAATCCCAGCTACTCCAGAGGCTGAGGAAAGAGGATCCCTGGAGCCCAGGAGTTTGAGGTTGCTGTGAGCTAGGCTGACACCACAGGGCATTCTAGCTCAGGTGATTGAGCAAGACTGTGTTTATTTTTATTTTTATTTTTTGAGACAGTCTTGCTCTGTTGCCCAGGCTAGAGTACCATGGTGTCAGCCTAGCTCACAGCAACCTCCAACCCCTGGGCTCAGGCAATCCTTCTGCCTCAGCCTCCACTACAGGTACACAACATAAAACCCGGTTAATTACTAAAAATATGCTGGAAACTCAGACTTGTGTGGGGAGGGGGGAAAAGGGCATTTATTGAAACCTTAAAATCTGTACCCCCATAATATGCCGAAATAAAAAAAAAAAAGAGACACTCTGGTGTTTTTTTAAAAAAAAAGAAAGAAAGAAAGAAAGAAAGAAGCCAAGATTCCTGCAACCTGAGCTGCATTTGGAGTCCAGCTACCAAGAGGAAACCTCTGTGGGGACAGGAGTACTTTCACCTGCACTTGGAGCTTTTGAGTGTGGTTCTGGTGCACTGGGCTGGTGGGCTGGTCCGCGCCTCCCCCGCGGGCCTTTCCCAGGGTCCCACACGGACCCCACCTGGCCCAGAAGAGGCATCGTGGCCTGGGCTTCCCCAGAGACGGGACCTCAGGCCTCCCAGGTCACAGTGGACCGCATGGCCTCCCTCAAGGAAGACAGCCTGCCCCGCCGCGCCTCCCCTGACTCGCTGTGGCACATCTTTGAGAAATAGGGGCGCATCGGGGACCAGTACACCCCGCAGGTCCCCTACTCCAAGGCGATCTGGTTCGCCTTCCTCTGCTTCCCCGACAGGCAGGACGCCCAGGCCCGCCAGTACGCCCTGGACAGGCCCTCCTGCAGCCAGCGACCTGCGGGTGCACAGGGCGTGCTAACTGTCCTCGGGACTCCCAGCGTGGCCTCCCCACAGGTCCCAGGTGCCAGCTACAGACCCGGGGAACACAGCAAGAGAGGGCTCTGCGGGGGCGGCCCCAGCCAGCAGCCTGTGGCACTACAGTCACTGGGTCCCGCACTGGCTCTCTGTCGCCCCCCAAATCCAAGAGGGCGCGAAAGTGCAAGTCCCCATCAAGGTCCGGATCCCTCTTGAGGGACAGGGCCAGGTCCCTGTCCAGGAGTCCTGCCCCCGCGTCCCCGGGGGAATCCACATCCAGGTCGTCCCCGAAAGTCTCTGGAAAAGCAAGGAGCTCTGTTCTCTTAAGAAAATGAAATAGGGGCCAGTTACTGAAAGGAGGACTTTAGGGAAAAGGACCACACACTGGGTCCATCTGAGAGGAGCCCTTGGAACCAGAGACTGGCTATTGAAAAGGTTATTTGGGCACATCTGCCTACCTTTCTTACTTGTAGCCTTTGCCTCAGGCTGCAAACTTCATTTCCCCTGCCATTTTGTGGCTGTCATTGGAATGTCTTGTAATTTAGGGAGATGAATGATTTCTGATTTCATTATTGGATTCGGATGTTTGAGGTAAAATTTCCTTTTTTTATGTATAGTGCTGACTTTGTTGCTGTTTGAAATTTAAGATCGGTAACCTGACTTGTGGCCTCCTAACTTGTAAGGAAATGTGAGCAATGCACACAGCCCACAGCTGTCAAGAGATGGACTCAACATCGCCTTCTTCCCTTAGAAGTAAAAACTTAGCAAAGTGAGTGGACATTTGTCTGTAGACGTTGTTTACCTTCAGATCTAAACTGTAATCTGAACCCGAACTTGCCTACAGACTTTTCAGGCGAAAAAGACTTGATGTATTTTAAGGCTTGCTCATCAAACACAAGTCTACCCCCTTCTCTTGTGTATTTCTGTGCACTGGGCACAGCAGTGCTGCAGGTGAGTAACGCCGGGCAGCAGTTAAGGCTGCAAGTTGCAGTGCCGAGGGCTTGGCTGTGTCCTGCTTTCTCCTGATTGCCCCTGTGCAAAGATGCTTTGTCCTGCAGAAACAAGTGGCTGTCCACTTTATTAAAATGCCCGGCAAGTGCACTTTTGGTCTGCTGGCCTTGCAGATAAATAATGCAGCACAGAGTGAGCACATGTGGCTGATGATAAGCCCACTTTTTTTTCCCCTCCCCTCCAGGGATCCATCTCATCACACCCACAAGTCTTCATTTAAAAGGTGGAAAATGATAAGGAAGCAAATGGTTTGGAACTTTCTAAGTGCTTAAAATATGGTATATCTTTTTGCTTATAAAAATTGTGTAGTATAATCACTGCTGCTTTAGTTTAATAAAAACATCTTGGTGTTAACATTTCTCAAAAAAATGGGAATTTATTCCTTTGGCTGGAAGCTTGGCTGCTTCATTTGTCTGTTATACCTCTTTTGGATACTTGTACCTGTGAGAAAATTATTATCACTCAGTTGTTCATAGGATTCCATTAAAATTTAGAACACATACTCACAAATGTTTAGCTATGTCCTCTTTTTTTGTCACAATATGGTTTATTTGTACTTTAACTTCTACCTGTCTTTTCAAAGAATTAATATTTGCTTTTTGTCATCCCTACTGGAGGTTATGTTTTGTGTGGCAATTATTCTTATTTACATCTTTATTCACTTTAATTTTTTTCTGCTGTTTATTAACTGAGTTTCTTCAAATGACTGCCGAATGTATTCATTTTGAAACTTGCTTATTTTTACTTTTATTTCACATAGATGCTCCCTTTTTGTTTCATACTTCGGCCTTAAATCCTGATATTGACACAGCACACCAATTTTTATTAGCACAGCACTATCTGAGTATGTCTATTCTTATCCAATTTTTTTCAAATATTTTGGTTTTTTTGTTCATTTGGTTATGTTTAGTGTTTAAACCTCCTTTGGTTCAGAATAAAACTCTTTAAATAATTTTAAGAGTTTGGCTCCTTTTGTGTTGACACTCCACAGTTCTGGTTGTGCACTTAAGGGAAAGAAGTCCCTGGCCAGCACTCAGTGGGGAATAGCCAGAGTCTTTGTTGTGGTGATGTTCCCCAGACCTCTCTATACCCACACAGGCTTCCTCAGGCTCCTTCCTTCTCTGCTCTGCATCCCCCTAGCACTTGGACCCTCCTCCTCGCCTCTTCCTAGCTTCACCCATCCTGCTCTTCCATCTCCATCCTGGCTGGAGCTGGAGATGAACTCTCCCACCTCCCCACTTCCTTGTCAGTCCAAGGACAGAACAAAGAACGCACTCCTTATTGTGGCAGGGAAGCAGATGTCAACACACACACACACGTACACGAACACACACACAGAAACACAATTTTGGTACCTTACAAAGGTTTTGTCTTAATGTCCTTGGACTTATTTCCAACTCCCTTCCCAGTCAATAAATCCTTGCTGTGCTTTGAATATCTGTTCCTTCAAAACCTCATGTTCAAATGGAATCCTCAAGGTGGCAGTATTGAGAAGAGGGGTCTTTAAGAGGTGATTGTGTCCTGAGGACTCTGCCCTCATGAATGGATTAATCCATTCATGGAATAATGGGTTAGGGGGTTATCCTAGGGGTAGGGCTGAGCCCCCTGGTTTACTGTTGGCAGGACTTTATGAAAAGAGGAAGAGACACCCGAGCTAGCACACTCAGCCCCTCCCCATGTGACAGCTTGTGCTGTCCCAGGACTCAGCAGAGTCCCAACCGGCAAAAGGCTCTTGAAAGATGCAGCCCCTTGACATGGGACTCAGCCTCTATAACTGTAAGAAATAAACTGCTTGTCTGTATACATTAGCCAATTTCAGGTATTCTGTTAGAATCAGCAGAAAACAGACTAAGACAATCCTCTCTGGACTTGCCTCTCTGCTTTTACTCTCCTAAGCTGCTCACCTAAACTCTCCCTCATCCTGATTCAGACTTTTCTAAACGCCACGCAGAACCATATTCCCAGGAGGTCTCCAAAGAGACCAACCAAGATAAAAGGATAATTACTGTTAATTAAGTGTTGAATACATGGTAGACACTGTTAAAAGATGATTTGCATGGATTAGCAAATATATTCTTTACAGCAATCTGTGGAATGAACCTATTATGCCTATTTGACAGGTGAGGAATTTCGGGATCAGAGAGAAAAAGCTAATTTGCTCCAGTCCCCATCACTTGTAGTGAGTGACAGAACTAGGCTTTAAACCTAGGCCTGCTTGATGCCAAACCTGCCCTTTCTACCACAACAACGCTCTGCTCCTGGAGACCACCAGACAGTTCACATCTGGATGAACATACAGATGGGGCGATGCTTGTTTCTTTACCCTAACACAGAGAACAAAAATAAAACCTAGAAAGGATCATGAAACTCCTTGACCATCGAACATCAAGTTCAGTTTTTATGGCATTCTGCTAGTATCAAGTCAGCTGGGATCTTTAGCAACACAACATCACACAGGACACTGGGTTATCTTAAGGATAATATCATTCTGATAGGACCAAGAGAATAGGAAGTATCAAATTATAGGTGAGTTGGTGACACACATATATACCAAGAGATGAAAGAGTAATATGATTGGAATATAAGTTCTTTCTAAAACAGTGAAGTTGCTTTTATCCTGGTGTCTGGCCTACATTGGGGTATCTCCTTCAAAGTGAAGGATAAATTGGTGAACACTTGAATGCTTCAAATGCTAAGAACGAGTCACAAAGTTTCCTGGGCCTCATTGGAATTTGAAGGCAGCAGCTGCCATTTACCAGGGAAACCAAACGCTGCCTGTTTGGGGTAGAGCCCAGAGAAGGAAAACGACTTTCTACCAAGTGAATTCTGCAGTAAAAGCTACTTTGCCACATGTGCCTTAAAACCCAGCTGGTCCAGTTGGGGTTAATCATCTGTGACAGATTGGGATGCTGTTGACTGCAGACTGGAATCACCTGATTCCATCCCGGCTGAGCACTTTTTTAAAGAGTAGTACTGATGTGTAGCTCGCACTTCAAGAAACACCGATTTAATTGGTTGAATACCACCAACCTATAGAGATCAGTGTTTCCCCTAAATTTGCTGTAGATTAGAATCACCTGAAGAGCTTGTTAAAATAGATTCCTGGGTCCTATCCTACAGGGTCTAATTCAATAGGTCTGGGAGGGGAGTCTCTGGACTGCCTTTTCTTAACTATTTCGCAAGTAACACTCATTCTGCTGTTGCAGAGAGGGAAGGCACTCTTGGAGAAGCCCTGATGGAGAACACGTTAAGTTCCCAATGGAGAGTCACAGTGGAGTCTTCTGCGTCCTCGCCACTCCAAGAATGGTTCATAACCAGCAGCATTGGCAACACCTGAGATTTCACTCAACACGCAGGATCTCAGGCCCCCTACCAATCATAGCGAATGAGAATCTGTCTTTTAGCACGATCCCAAGATGATTCAAATGTACATTGAAGCTTCAGAACCACCGTTCTGGGGTTCTGAAGGCCACCCTTTCTGTACTCAGCCCTCATAGTGATCATTATGAAAGATAAAAGGGTGTGACTGGTTTGCTCAGTTGGTTAGATGATATTCCTAATGTCATTCTTCTACGTGGGTCTATGTCCTCCACGTACTAAGCAACGGTGGTCTTCTACACGCCAGAGTACAGGGAGGATGTGTTGACACGCAATGACAACTCTGAATTTCTTCAACTGGTCCACATTGTTCCCAGGTTTCAGTGTTTTTAACATATAAGGAGCCCCTGATTTTAACACTGTATGTTGGTCCCATGTGTAAGATAGGCGACAAACATTTTTGCCTCAAATCTTTCAACTTCAGCTGGGCCTGGGTCTGATATTTTTTCCTGCCAAAAATGGTGATGCTCCTGCATCTCCAGGGCCTTTTCTCCTTCAGGTATTCAATAAAGGCACCTCCCCTCCCTTGGCCACCTGCTGGAAAGCAGTGCTGTTTCTTTGCCATGGACATGCTGACTTGCCATTTCTTAGGCCTGCTCTGTATGTGCTTTGAATTCTAGGTAGATTTTTTTTTTTTTGTAAACAATTTAAATGTTTTCCCTGACCAGAAGAAATATCATTATTGTAAAACTGAGAACCTGGATGCCATGTTCCAGAGATGGTATGGTTTTGAATTAATAAGCACCAAACTCCTGAGTCCCAGGGTCAGTTCTGAATATAGCTGAAGTTGCTGGAGGTAGGTATGAAATCTCTATCGTACTAAACGTTAAGTACTGACTATCATAACAAAAAGCGGGATGCATGGCTAGCATAGACCACCACTAATTCCAACTTGAACTGTTGAAGCAACTAGGAGCATGAACTATCTCCTATCTGACAAGTTCATTCAGCTATTGAAAACTGGATTGAGCCATTTCTGTGCAATAGACATGGGATGGTGAAAATTAATGATTTATTCAAAACTATTAGTGAAGATAGACATGATTGAAAGAATAACTTTATTCAATCGGCCCCAATGTAATCCCATTGTCATCAGATCATGGACTCCAAATTGTTATTTTCCCATTGCTAGGAAACCTCAGTTGTTAACTTCTTACTAAGGGAAAAAATTTTGAGTAGAAATAATTCTTTGAAACCTGAACATGAAAATATGTTTTTAAAATATATACACACTAGTGTCGTCTGAAATGTTAAGCTCCATTTCCTTTCTATTGAAATCTAATAAAATAAAATTAAAAGAATAAAAAGGAAATACTTTGAAATTTTAAATCCCATCACAAATGTAAAATGTTATCACCTTAATTTCTTTTACATAACTTTAATGGACAAACAAGAAAGTTTGGTTACATATAGACAATTTTCTGTTAAGATGAAATCCTGACTCCACATGAATGTATTCCAAGAACCAGGAAGAAGTTTTCCTCTTTGCACCCAACCTCAAAATGAAGCAGCATGGATATGCGGTCTGAGTCTGTATCTTCCATCAAACCTTGAATTCAATGAGCACCATCCCTTAGCAATTTACAAATGTAACTCATGGAGCTGTCCAAGCAACCACACGTGGTAAGTGCTATCCCCACATTAAACTGAGAAACTGAGACTTCATGTATTAAATAATTTCTCAAGGTCACACAGGGGGTAATAGAGGAAGGGAGGATTCAAAACCAGTCTGCATGGTTGCAGAGTTCATCATGTAAACAATTGTTTTCATTTACTGGAAATCTGTTTACTTTGGCTTGTGTTTCCCTATAAGCTAAAGGTCCTTCAATAGAGAATTTTTACCTTGCCAGGAAGAAGGAACTCTAAATTCTCTGACTTTTAAGACTAATTTCTAGCCTTATTGCATGCTAATTAAGATTTGATTTTAGTATTTGCTTTCATAATTCATTGATATTTCATTTTCACTCTAAAACATTGCTAATTTTGTAAATGGCCCACTCACACTTGACAAAAGGAGTATTCTCTATGATCAGGTACATAAATTCTATCTTACTGTTAATGCAGTTTAAGTTCTCCGTATCATTATGTATGTCTACTTTTTCTGTGTTGGACCAGGAAAACTGCTTTTAGTTGCCCTATTTGTAATGTATTTCTTTTAATTTACCTGAAATCTATTGTATTTTAAAACTAAATGACTTGCATGAATATTCATGACTGGTGTATTTTCATTAGGAAATTTAGTGTGTAGTATTCTAAAGAGCTCTTCCACGTACATTTGGTCCCAAATCTAGTTTGTTTGATACTGACATCCATGACTCTTGTTTTCTGATTGTTTGCATTTTCCTTGGTACAGTTTTGCCAATTCTTTTATCTCTATGCTATGGAATCACTTTACTTGAGATACAAGTATAATTCTGATTAAAAATATGTTTTTATGACTTTATTTTTATTTGCAATTTACATACACACTAGAAATGATACATTTGATAATAATAAAGTTACAAAACATTTCTGAGGCCAGACTCAAGGTCGGCAGACTCAATTGGTGAAAAAGCTGAGTTTGTGCTTGAGCAGAGGTTGGTGGTGGCCTAGAAGGTAGAGCAAGTCACAGTTTCAGGACAGGGAAGAGAACTGGGCCTCACTGGGACTGTAGCCATGTCCGGGGGAAGCCAGCGTCAGGGACTCAGAGCCCGGAGGAAACTCAAGGCTCAATTAATTGACTCACAATCTCAGCATCATCCTGTGTTAGCTCAAAGTACTGGGGGGCTGAAGACATGCCTACACAGGGGAGTTACCACGGGGAGGGCATCAGAAACAAGCCCTGTCCATGGGTCCTAGTCATGGTAGGCTCTAGAGACACATGAATTATTTGAAGTTTGCTGAGAGGACGAGAGCTACTACTGCATCCTGTGGCGGCCTACACTGTAGAGAGGTCCACTTCAGTTGCAAATGGTAACCTTGGATGTCACAGCAGAGATAAAGTATCTGGAAGCCTTGGAATGCGTCAGGTCTTTGAGATAAAAGGATCTCCAGCAGGGACAGGTGCAGGCCACAATTCTCCCTTGGCTGGACCTTCTGAGGTTCCTGGGCTTGAGGGTCAGAGGCATTGCCATATTGGGCAACATTTAAGAGGCATGACGGGTTCAGAGGATTCAGGTCATTCATTGGTGGCAAATATGTCCAAATTCAGAGCTGCAGCTCAATCTAGGTTCAGTCCCAGGTGTTTCTGGCCACCGTAGTAGGGGCCAGGATTGGAGAGCATAGGAGTTGTCCATGGCTACCTGAGCCAAGTCCAAAGTGTTGGGCTGTCCTGAGCAGCATCCCTGGAGAACATTGTCAAAGGCACAGTGAATGCCATTGAGAGGAGCCAGGGGGACAAAGTCAGGGAGATCCAGGGTAATGGTGTCCAGGGATAGCAGGCAAGGGCCAGGGTGCATCTGATTATCGGGATCCAGTGGGGGCCCCAAGGGTTGGAGATCGGGGGCACAGCGGCAGCCCGAAGCCCTGGCAGGATGCAGGAGCCCAGGGCTCAAAGGTGCAGGCTCCAGCATCAACCCTCCATTAGCAGAAGGGAGTTGAGGCTCCGTGCCCTCGGCTGAGTGTGCTGAGTCCTCCAAGACTCTCCTCTTGGCCTCAGGAAGGAGGGTTTGCTCTTGAAGCCCCAGTTCACGACGGCGACGACCACAACCACGACCACGGCCACCTCCACGACCATGACCACGACCACGACCACGACCACGACCACGACTGCGGACTCCTGTGCGAGGCGAGGAGAGGAGATCTAGGGTGGTGGGAACCAGGGTGAGCGGCAGGTCCTGGGCGGGATCTTGGGAGCTGTGGGCAGCAGTGGCCCCGGGACGGGGAGCAGCCCCCGGGACCACAGCCCTACCGGAATGTCGGGCTCGGCGACTGCACGAGTCCCTCGGGCCCGGCCTGGCTCTCCCACCCCTGGGGGCCACAGAGCGAGGGACGTCCGGGGCCGGGCAGGCTGGGCGGAGCCTCAGGCCCAGCGCGGCTCTCCTGAGCACTTGGACCTCGCTCGCGCTCAGCTCCTGGCTGCCCGGCGCCCTGGGCTCCCTGCGGTCCACAACCGCCTGGTCCCGCCCGCCTGTCCACAGCCCAGGGCGCTCGGGTGGCAGGCTGCGCTCGAAGGCGTCCATGGAAAAGGTCACCCTGGCCTCCCCGCAGCTGCACTGCGCAGCCGCTTTGCCATAATGGAGCCACCGCGGGGTGGCGAAGTTGATGGCCTCCGCGCAGTTGAAGCCGTGGTTGAAGCCAGCGTGGTAGCCGTAGGGGAACGTCACCATGAACTCTCCGGCCTCCTGAGTCACGCGACTGAAGGGAATGCCATTGTCCTTGAGGACAGTGGGCGAGATGAGGGCCACCTTGTGCCTCAGGAAGGCCTGGCAGCCCCGGGAACTGCCGGGGAACAGCCCCCGGGCCAGGCGTTCCAGGCGCTGGCCGTGTTCCGGGGGCACCGCGTACCACGTTTTGGGCTCCCCGAAGTGCAGGTAGTTGATGCTGTAAAGGTCCATGTCCTCCGTGTGCCAAGCGAAGGTGGTCCTCCACATGCCGAAGTAGAGGTAGGGAG
>VSMD01050269.1:0-24904 GCA_008750895.1 Mirza zaza
TACAGTTTGTGGATTTAAGTGACTTTGCCAAGAAATATCAGATTCTGTATTCAATAGGCTGTATGTCCCCCAAATCTAAAAGTTCCACATAGGTGGAATGCCACCTGCTTTCAGAGAGTCTGTGTGACTTCTCCGTGTGGCCTATGGGAGGGAAGATCTGAGATAGATTTAGAAAGTGAAAACAATAGCAATAGGAAACTTATTAGATGTGAGGCAACAAAGAATTCAAGAAACAGTCTAATTTCTAGTTTACATAGAGGGATATTTGCTGATAACATTTGCAGTTATAAATACTACTGTAGTAATAAAGGGGATGAGGGCTATACATGAGGAAAAACACAAATTTAGTTTTGGACTTCCTACCTTTTCAGTGTCAATTGGTTCTTGGAGTAGGGCTGTTAAATATTTCCTAATTCTGCACGTACTATAATGATCACTGAGAATAAAATACAAATATTGTCTTCAAGAAACTTACATGGCATTATTTTAAAAATTGGGGGCATTCTTGCCTATATGTTTCATAGGCTTATTAAGTACAGCTGTATGTACTTAATACCATACTCAAATAGAGTATGGTATTAAAAAAAAAATCAGTTATTTTCAATTTTGTTGTTATCCTTTATTCATTGATTGGTTTGACACTTTGATGAGTGATTAAATGGCCATTGAGGGATTATCTTTATTTGGCCTCTGAATGGAGGTTTTTCCAGGTACTTGGTGGTCATCAGGGGAAAAGAATTTCAGGATTCACCATGTAAACCTAGCAAGCAACAGAATTTTAATTGAAAGTCAAAGTATGCTATTAAGACAGAGTGCGAGGGCAGGCTTAAAAAGAGAAGCTGTGCTAGGAGGAATGGTTTTTGGTCTTTTGAAGTCTTATTAATTGAGGACAGGAATAGTCAAGCCTGAGAGAGTGACTTTTACTAAGAATTTGGGTAATAGTTCCTACAATTGGATTCCCTCCCATGTTCATATTTTATATGGTTGTTTTGGAACTGTCATGGTAATTTCAAGGGCAGAGAAACTTTAAAACCATAATGTAAATGATATTGTAATTAGCCAAAATTCATGTAAGTTGACAAAGATAGCTGAAGATCTGGTTGAAGCAGTTGCCTGTAGTTCTCAGCACCTCTCGTTAGGTTCTGCTTGAAGATTGTTTACTTTAGCACCTGCACCCAATCTTCAAGCTTCTGCATTCAATCTCAGCCTTGTCTCCCAGTTTCCTACTCTAACAAAGTTACCTATTGTGAAAAATAAAATCTTGCTGTTCTGAGCATGAGTTATTTGAGGTTGGTGAACAACTATCTCATATGACAGCTATAGGTAGGCTTTGACAATATTGTTATCAATGTCTGTGGGCTGGGAGTTACATAAATAGGAGACATAATCATGATTCAAGTTTTATAGGAACTGATATAATTCACCTAACTTTACTATTATTATTAAATATAATCAGTATCATTCATAATCTTTAAGAATTTGTTTTCTAGATATCCATATTCAGATTTTCACTTTCAGAATTCTTTAATGGATTATGTTTCTACTGCCTTGTTAGAATTAGGTTATTGTTAGGATGTACATTTTCTAATATGTATTTCAGGAATATTGTTATTTTTGAAGAGATTCAAAAGTACAGATAGGATTCAAAAGTATTCATTTTGAAATGTTAAGAAAGTAATGACAAGTAAAAATATCCTACAGTTTTGTAAATAAATATATATACATATGTTTGAAATATATTTATAGGTAAGATTTTAATTAAATATTGTCTATGACAAATGGATAAGAAAAGTCTCAATTTTTTTAAGTTTGTTTTTCAGGTAAGGACACTCTGGCTCAAAGCTACCTCCTATAGTTCTTTAATGGTAAAGTCCACATGAGCAAATTATCTCTGCACTCAGTTCAATTTTGTTTCTACTCTTCCAAATGGATGTAGGATAGGGAGTAACGGGGAATTGTTTAAGAAATGTAATAATAGATTTTTGCATGCTTAGTAGAACAGTTATGCATTGGGTTAGTTAGATCTTCAACTCAGTTTATAAACCCAAAAACTTATAAGTGAAGTTGCCAGGATCCTGAAGGAATAATAAAATTGGATGGGATAGGTCATTTAGTAGTGACAGTGTGCTCTTAAGCTTGGAAACAAACATTTGATGTCTCTTGCCTCTGAAATATTAGAATAAAGTGCATCATAAAAATGATTATGTAAAGTTAGCACTTTATTTAGAGAATTAAAATTTGCTGTAGGTCTAGCTGTTTAAAATTCATTTTGGTAAACATCTATTATTATTTTTGTAGAAATACATAAACATTATTCTTATGCTTCATATACCTGTCCATGTCAGGTAAATATGGAGAGAAGGAAAAATATCCTAAAAAGTCCTACTCCATGCAAGCCAGGCATTCAGTCATAAGGCACATCTCTTTTTAAGCCACAGACATTCTCCAGCTTTGAACTTTCTCTTTTGTTATTGCTCCGTTATTTTAAAACAGAATGTAAGAAAATGACAGATTTCAGGGTGACTCACAAAACTGTTAAGTAATACACTTGTATATTGACATTATGTTTATTCAAATTTTAAATAGACTAGAAGAGTTATTTTTCAGTTAAAGATCCATACACAACATATAGGGGATCCAATCAACTGACCTTTTGATTTTTAAATAAAATGTTATGATTTTGATGACTTACAGAATACTTGGGATGTATGTGTATTTACCCATAGGTTATAAGAATAACTGTGTACAATAGAGCTGTCATACAAAATAGTGCTTAATCATTTTAGTTTGATGGATAAGGAAATTATGCCTCTGAACTGTGAATTGCAAAATCTCTTGGGAGTAAACAATTTGACACAAACGTGGCATTTGCAAATGAAATTGCATCAATAATGTGGAGACTCCTCCGGGTTTCTTTGGAATTGCTGATAGTGATTTGGAAAAGAGCTTGGACTGGCTGCACACTCGCTTCAGTAGCTGTGCTGCTCCTTATCTGGCACAGTGTCAAATAAACTTCATGAAGATTTAAAGCCTTAGAGATAAGCGTGCAATTGAAAATGCATTCCTATTATGCATTTAAAGCAATGTGATACTACCTGTTCTTGAAACTGAATTTTAAACAGCTGGAGCTATTAGGAACTAATTTTCTGGGTTTACTACTAATATTCCCTGATCATTCTTGTTATCCTTCATTGTAGTATTCCATTTTAAAATATAAATTTGGAATTATTTTAACTGATTTTACAGTTGGGA
This sequence comes from Mirza zaza, assembly GCA_008750895.1. Lineage (NCBI taxonomy): Eukaryota > Metazoa > Chordata > Mammalia > Primates > Cheirogaleidae > Mirza > Mirza zaza. The sequence goes on from VSMD01050269.1 coordinate 3,253, forward strand.
GTTATTAGTAAGAAATCACAAAGTGATTTATATGCCACAAGCTTATTTCTTTGTTGCTGGTTTTCTTTAACCATGAATCATTGGCTAGAAAGACTTAGATGTATGAAAATACCTGGTTCCATTTCACGTTCCTATGATCAATTTATGGCTTAAACCCAGAGCTCAGCGGTTTTCATAAGCAATTTTCTGCTGTATGTGCTGAAATGATTTAACATGTTGTAAATGTATTGTTTCTAGTTTTTGTTTTTTTCTAAGTTAGAGATAATCTTTTCAGGATGATATTCAAGGAAAAACTTGGTTGAGCAGACCGGTGGTCCTAGGTGGTCAATTATGTTGTTTGCCCAAGTTTCTTAACGTTCCTGGTCCTTAGTTTCCTAATTTGTAAATTGGAAATATTAATAGTATCTCACAGAGTTGTTGTGTGATGAAAGAGCAGCATCTATATGAAACTACTTTTACAAACTATGAAGTCTTAGACAAGAGTTGGATTAAGATGGTGTTTCTCAACAGAATTGCCCCCTGTGGGACATTTGACATGTCAGGAGACATTTTTGATTGTCACAACTGGTAGTCTGGAGATAAGTGAGAAGTGTGCTACTGGCATTTAGTGGGTAAAGGTCAGAGATGTTGCTAAATATCCTGCATTGCACAGGACAGCATGCTCTCACAACAAAGAATTACCTGACCCCAAAAGTCAATAGTACTGTTGTCAAAAAACCCTGGGTTGAAATGTTTATATAACTCTAAGAACATTATTCTCTCAGTTTTCCAAGCATATGGTATTTCCAATGCCATATTTATTATTTAATGTATACTTTAATTTTTAATATGCTTAAAAATAATAGTACTATAGCATGATAACCTATTTAACTTAAATTTTGATAATATATAAGGACATATATTCACTTTTTATTAAACTTTATACAAGGAGGTATAATTGTGATCCATGAGTGCTTTCTTGAATCAGTGCTCAGGGTTCCCAAATGCATAGGTATTTAACATTTTAGTCAGTCTCTAAAATGTTTCTGATATGAATAGTTTTTTATACTAGTTTATTACAGGACCATAATTCATTTTGAGAGTCTTAGTCCAAATGCATTTCAGAGTTCAGAATCTTTTTGGATTTTAGATAGGCAATGTAGTACCAATTTTACATAGTATGTATATTATGTAACACCCTATTAAGGTTTGGGGAAGTGTCCTGTCAGCTTAAGTTTTGTTACCAAATGAATTATAAAACAAATTTCCAATTTTTAAGACTTTGTGAATTTTGGAATTATAGATAAGATTTTATGCACACACACACAACACACACACATACTACACACACACACACACATGCTCATGCCTTATGTTTATGAAGCCTAATGCCTCATGTCTGTGAAGTCATGTTATATCACCAAAAGAGCAGCTAAGTATATAAATTTTTTATTTTGCTAGACATGCACACCACCACCCCCTGAAACCAATTCAGTAATTGTTGGAAAGGGCATGTATATTTGAAACACGCACTGCCTTAATTAATGTTCCAAGTTATGCCAGACTATATAAATAAGTGTCCCAGTTAATGAGCAATTGCATCCAATTTTCACAGTTACAAGGAAAATACACCCTGCAAAATGAAAACACTTCGTAGAAAGGATACAATTTATAACACAAGGTAGTTACAGAACTATAATTGGATATACCAGTCTGGGATTGGAAGTATTATTAGTGCCTGTCTTAATTAATAGTGAATACATATGTTCAGAACATGACACAGTTTCACACAATGTCACCATGCCTATGTGTAAGTACACATCCAACTCTCACTGTATCCCCTTATGAATGCTTACTATTGAAGACGACTCACTTAAAGACAGGGATGGTGGTGCAAGTACTTGGAAGCGTGGTAAGTGACAATATGAATTGGAAATGCAAGAGAATGCTTCTCAAAGACAGTGCCTACTGTGTAAGGACTATGGATGTGGAATGTGTACAATTCTTAATGAGATTTATAGACAAGTAGCTTTCTCCCACGACAGTTCTTCAAGCCTTCTTCACATGGAAGCAAGGAAGTCTGAAGTGTTTTAGAGCTATGTCTCATTATGATCTCTCATCTGCTGTAGAAGCTTTGGCCCTGCCTCCTATACCTTGTTCAAGTCAAATTCCTTTGATGTCGATTTCCTTGAAATACATGTTTGCTCTTGAAACCCTTAAGGAATGTGGTTTGGTTTCAGGAATGTGGTAGTACACAACCTGAATATAATCCCACTATAAAGTATATATGAATACATATAAAATATAAAAAATATATTTAAAATTCCAAACCTAGGAACCTAAAAAGTAAAGAACACTACAAGAAGCAAAAAATAAAGAGGAAACCAATTCTGGAAGCACAGGTCTAGAACAGCAGCAGTAAATGAGGAGCCTAGAATTTTAAGACCCATCTGGTGAGAAGAGGCAAGGTTTTGAAAAAAATGGAGGTGGAGCTGGAACTGAATTTTTTATTAAAATATCAATAACTTTAAATTACTATGCCTTCATAAAATGGTGGCATAGGAAAAAATTCTAATTGGCTAGGGAATATGACAAGTAAGTTGGCCGAACTTGGTTTTGATATTGGATAAAAATATACATACGTATCTGCATACCTGTTTCAGAAATACCTGTAGTCAAGACTGCTGTTACATGGGTTGGCTTTAGGCTTTAAAAAAGTGTGGTAAACTCTAAGTCAGTAAATTAGCATAAACATTGTCCATGGGGTAACTGGCAGAAGAGAAGCCAAACATTTCTTTAGAAACAGACTGATAAAGCCTTGCTCAATATAAGCTAATTATCCCAAATTACCAACATGTAAAGGGAAAAAAATCAACCAAAAATGAGTTAGCAGACATAAAAAATTTAGGGTTTGACCTTTCAAAGTTTAGAAATATCAGTCATAGACCATAAGACAAGCATTTAAAATTGTCAAAGTAATAAAGGAAGGAAAAATTAGATGTGTAAGGATGTGATAAAAATTACCTGAGAAAAAAGTTTTGAAATGGCATAATGGCATAATTGGTTGCTAGAAAAGTATTGTCCAGTGGATAGGTTTAAAAATCAAATTAAAGATAGCTCAAGTGGAATTTCATGATTCAGATGGCATATCTGGGGCAATCATTCAGGATACAGCACTAACAGAGAATAAATGGTTAAGAAACATTGATCACCGAATATTAAGATTGAATATCTGTATCTAAATGAGTTTTAGAAGGAGAAAATTGATAAAATGGGGAGAGGCATTACTAAAATCAAATATAACTGAGAATTTTCCAGAATCTTCCAGGGATATTCAGAGACACGGTTGTTCAGATTCAGCAATCACAATGATTTCTAAATCAAGATCAATGAAAATAAATTCACTCTTGGATTATTATAAAAAAGGTAAAGAACACTTAAGACAAAGAGAAAATTTTAAAGGCATCAGAAAATAAAGGCAGATTACATATAAAGGAGTGATAGACTGTCAGATGATTTTTCAACAGCAATAGTATAAACCATAAATAGAACGATCTTTAAAGGTATTCATCTAGAATTCAATCCCCAGATAAACTACAAACTTAAAAGTGAAGACAAAGTAAATATATTTCCAGACAAAGACTGAGAGAGTTTACTACTAGTAGACACTAAAAGACAATTAAAGAGTATAATATGGGAAGAAAAACATCATACCTAGCAAGGAAGCATGAGAAGAAAAATGGTATGGTGAGTAAACAAATTATTAAACATATGATAAAACAAATCAGCCATTATGGTTAGATAAAAGAATGGTAATAATAAGCACTCATTGGAGGTTATAAATCCAAGATGGAAATAGAATACTAATAAACAGTAACAAGTAAAAAATAACAGAGGCATTAACTGATTTGTTAAACAAGTATTTTGAGTCAGGCATTTGTTCTAGGTGAAAGAGACACCACAATGAACAAAACAGTGGAAGTCACCACCCTTATGGAGATTCTATTGTAGAGGGGAGAGATAGACGGCTATTAAAATAAAATCACATACTATTTCAAGTGATGATAAGTGTTAAGGAAAATACAAAACAGAAGAAATAAGCAGATTGAGTTGGAGAGGTAACAATTTTATAATAATTAGGGGGTCAGAGTGGGCTTCATTGAGAAGGTGACATTGAACAATAATCAATGGAGGGAAGAAAGCAAGCATTCCAGGCAGGGGAAAAAGTAAATGCAAAAATCCCAAAGCAAGACCTTACCTGGCATATTTGAGAAAGAGCTGAATCAGAATAAGCCAAGAGACTAGGAGGAGGTGAAGTCACAGAGGAGTGGGGCTAGAATGTTGGGATTTTATTTTATTTTATTTATTTTTTCTGTTGTAAGACTTGCTCTTTTTTTTTATTTCAGCATATTATAGGGGTACAAATGTTTAGGTTATGTATGTTGCCCTTCCCTCCCCGCCCCCCAGTCAGAGCTTCAAGTATGTCCATCCCCCAGATGATGCGCATCACACTCATTATGTATGTATATACCCACCCCCTCCCCCCTCCTTCTGCCCAACACCTAATAAATGTTATTATTATATGTGCACTTAGGTGTTGATCAGTGAAACCTATTTGCTGGTGAGTCCATGTGATGCTTATTTTTCCATTCTTGGGATACTTCACTTAGTAGTATGGGTTCCAGCTCTATCCAGGAAAATACAAGGGGTGCTATATCACCATTGTTTCTTATAGCCGAATAATACTCCATGGTATACATATACCACATTTTATTAATCCACTCATGGATTGATGGGCACTTAGGTTGTTTCCACATCTTTGCAATTGTGAATTGTATTGCTATAAACATTTGAGTGCAGATGTCTTTTTTACAGAGAGTCTTTTGTTCTTTGGGTAGATGCCCAGTGGTGGGATTGCTGGATCCAATGGTAGATCTACTCGTATCGCTTTAAGGTATCTCCATATTGCTTTCCACAGAGGTTGCACTAGTTTGCAGTCCCACCAGCAGTGTGGGAGTGTTCCTATCTCTCCGCATCCACACCAACATCTATTGTTTTGGGACTTTTGGATGAAGGCCATTCTCATTGGAAATAAGTGACATCTCATTGTGGTTTTGATTTGCACTTCCCTGATGATTAGAGATGAGATGCTATTGGAGGGTTTGGACAGAGGAGTGACAGGGTAAGAAGTAAGCTTTACAAAGATTATTTTGGATCCTGTGTTGGCAATTAACTGTTGAGAAGAGGAAAGGAGGGTAGAAGTAAGAGTTAGGGTACTTGCACTAAATGTCCTTATCTATAGAAAATCCTTTTTGAAACTTTATGTTTTTAAAGATGTATTATTATCTTTTGAAGAATATAATAGCTAGAAATGTGTGTGTGTGTGTGTGTGTGTGCATGCGAATTGGTGGCGGTGTGCTAGGTAGTGTTACATATTAAAGCACATGTTAAATCCATCATTATCAAAAAGAGCCAGATATTGGTGATTGAATAGACAGATATGGGAATGTAATAGAAAATCTGGAAATACACATAAATGCCCATGGAAATTTAATTTATGATAAAAATGGTATTTAAAATCAGTAGTAAAAAGATGGATTTAATAAATGGCTTTGGGAAAATGGATAGACATCTGAAAAACAAACTGGACCTTTTCCTATGTTCAGAAAGCTTCAAATTTATCAAAGAGCTAGACTTTTTTAAAAAGCTATGAAAATATTAGAAGAAATTATAAAAAATATTTTAATAATCTACAGGTGGGAAAGTCCTTTTACCTATGACTCTAAAGCCTCTAAATCTAGAAGTCAAAAAAGCAAAACACCTGGAAAATATTTCTAATTTATATTATAATGAAGGGTTAATTTCTTAAAAATATAAAAAAAACTCTTAAAAACCAGTAGAAGAGGCCCATCAACCCAACAGAAAAATAGCTTCTCATAGGAAAGAAAATGGAAATAATTCTCCAACATATGATGCATTAGAAAATGCAAATGAAAACTTTCACTTGCCATAGACCACTTAATTGGATACACAATATGTCAAGGAATGATGAGATCTGTTGTATCTATAAGATATGGCTAGCATTTGTAATATGCACCTTTAAACTTAATACTCTTCAAATTATATTATACTACTTTATATATGGTGTAAAATTTTATGTTTCTTCCTTCTGACCTTTCTGCTATTATTGTCATACGTTTTGCATTGATATATGTTATCAATCCCATAATAAATAAGTTGTATTAGTTTTTTATTGCTGCCATAACAAACTATCACCAACTTAGTGGATCATATAATATAAATTTATTATTTTATAGTCCCTTAGATCAGAAGTCTGTTTCAGGCTTCATGGACTAAAATCAAGGTGTCAGTGGGCTGCATTTCTTTCTGGAGGGAGTAGGAGAGAATCTGGGTTGTTGATAGATTCAGTTTCTTGAGATTGTAGGATCAATCATTCTCCACTCTCTTGCTGCCTGTAAACTGAAGGTCATTCCAAGCTTCTAGAAATGCTGCATCCCTTCGCTCCTGACCTATGACAGGTGCATTCCTTCCTTTTATCTTTTAAATTTGTATAAATGTATGGAGAAAAATTATAATTTTGTTACATTGATATATTAAATAGTGGTGAAATTAAGATGTGACACATCTTCCATCATTGTGTATTTTTTCCTACTTAGCTGGGAAAGGTTCTTGCTTTTAATGACTCATATGGATGATCATATTGGACTCATTTGGGTAATCCAGAATAATCTTCTCCATTTCAAGACTCAATCACATCTGCAAAGTTCCTTTTGTCATGCAATGTAACATATTCACGGGTTATGGGCAGTAAGACATGGACAGCTTTGGAGGGCAATTATTCTGTGGCCTAAATTGTTAATAATTTTGCTTCAGTCAATTATCTTTAAATAAAAGAAAATGATAATTCCTTTAATATTTACCCACATATTTACCATTTCTGTCACTCTTCATTTCTCTATATAGATCCATGTTTCCACCTAATGTTATGCTCCTTCAGCCTTTAATTTCTAAATCCTTGTGTAAAGTTGTATCAAATCTAAGCTAATATAACATACAAGTGAGATATAATTTCATAAAGTTGGTGTCAGTATGAAGTCTCCAATGAATTGCAGGAGGTTAAAAAAAAAGAGGTTTGAAATTCCTGACGTTGAGGATCTTCCCACCTTGGCCTCCAGGCGTAAGGCACTGCACGCACCTTTTTTTTTTTTTTTTTGAGACAGAGTTTCATGCAGTAAGTAGACAACAGTACTGGAAAATCCAACATTTTTTGAAGAGATAATTCTATCATTTTTTTGTGGGTGTATGTATATTGCCAGGGAACACAAAGGGCATATTTTACCTAAAGAATAAAAGACTTATAAAAAAGTGACAATGTATTTTCTCTAAGAAAAGAATGAATCCCGACAGTGTGTCGAAATGCCTTTCTCTTGTGCAGTAGACAAGGCTCACAAAAAGAATACTTTGGATTTCAAGATTCACCTGGTTCAATACCTCACCCAATTAATTGAAAATAGCACAAAAAGTCACAAGCCAATTGATTTGATTAGTTTGGAAATGCCTTGATATTCATTCCTTCTTTTGTGAGCAATGTGTTCTAGTGGTGTTTGTTGTTGTTTGTTTTTCTGTAGGGGCACTTTCTGATTTGTAGCTCTCATCACTATGAATACTTTCATGTGACCAGCCATCTTGGCTAATTCTGAGTTTACTAAAGTTAATAAACAAACCAATCTATAATGAGGCTTTTTCACAAGTCTTTTGCATATCTTGCTTTGCGGAACACACTTTAAAAATAATTTAGTGCCAATTGCATATCAGCATCTATACAGAAAATATTTTGCGTTTATGTAGTTTAGAGCACTCTGTTATAAGACAAATACTCTTTATAAGGTTTGGTTAATTTTTATGTGGTAGCTGATACCTTTGTTACAGACTCATAAGGACTCACATGACAAATGGAACTATATTCTATAAAATATACTATAGTTTACTCGAAATAATGCTTTCCCACATTCAGCCTCTGTATGCTGGTTATACTTTAAAATTTCTCAAATATACTTAAGAATGTAAAGGTCTATGTGAACATCTTCTTTAAATTTAGTCTCTCAATTAATTTTCAAATTATTTTTGTCTTTGTGATTTCTAGAGAGTCATTAATTTTAAAGTGGTGAAAAGCAAAATATTTATTATGATTATAAATGCCTAAAACAAACATTATTTAGAATATTTACTTTTTAGTCATAAATCCTATTTGACAACTTCCCCCTAGTTCTTGCAGCACACAAACATTGTAAGATTCTCCTGACCATTTACTAGTTAAAGAAGTGAGTAGAAGATTATGAATAACTCCTACATTGAAATGTAAGTAATCTTTGATCCCTCGCCCAACCTTTCCTTGTCCTCTGAAGTGATTATTCATGTAGAGGACTGTTTTTCATTAACAGATACTAGAGTCATTATTCAGGCTAATGACAGTGGATCCTAAAGACTTACAGATGGATAAACTTGATAAATTCACTGGCTATTCTGAGTGGGCCACTCTTGCTGGTATCATTAGTATAGCAGTCACATTTGGAGTACCACTGAAGTCACTCTTCCTGCAAGGATGTTGAAAATGGATGATATGGAGCCTCTTTTGAGGGTATTCGCTGTAACAAAATCTCATAAACTGTGTCATTTTTATAGCACAGTGCTATAATCATGATGGCTAATCTCTATTACTGCAGAAAAGTTCAACCGATTTTATCTGTAATACTAACAGGAGATTTCTGAATGCCACTGTTTTGACTACATAAACGTGTTAAGCATTCCTCTCCTTAAGTGATAAAGGACTAAAGGTTGCAATTTCAAAGAAAGGTGCCCCCATGCAAATAGGAGTGCGCATCTCAAAACCTCAAGGACAATGAAACTAACAATTATGCTTGGAAAAGTTCCTACGGGAATTTTGGTGGTTTGCTTTGTTCTGAAATTCTCACGTTCCTGTTGTGGTACTATGATCTTCCGTGTTTGAAACGTAAGATGAAGTGAACCTTCATCTTCTATTGAAAGGTCTGACCTTCAGTTTCCTGTGATCCTTTGGCTAAAAGAGATAAAAGGGCCTTTCTTTCCCGTAAGATTGTCTAACAGGCATTGGCAACCTTTTCAATTCCTCTGTCAGGGTAGGTGGGGGCGTGCTGGCGTAGGATATGTCCCTGCTGAATAACCTTTACCTGTGACCTGACATTTTAAGTGTCTCTTGTTTCATCTGCTGCGGTCCATCCATATTTTCAGAGTAGAGATAGAATATGATGGAAGGAAATGGAAAATAAACATGGGTAGGAAGAGGTATTAAGAATAGATGGGTCAGGTGGCAGCTGGTACCAGACTAGAAATTGTTTTACTTGCCATATTTTTCCTGGAATTGACAAATCGGAGTTGAAAGTTTGGGTTTCTTCCTTATTATTTATATTGTTTTGTGCATTTTCCCCCTAGTTTATCTCTACTTCCTAGATAATGTCATTTTATGGTACTAAAAGAGAGGTGGTGTTTCATCACCATTTTATTTCTGAAACACCAATGTTTTCACCATCATTTCATGGGTTAAAAACATTTCATTTATTCCATTGCCTGCCCTAGAGAATAAGTTCAAGCTCTCTAGTGAGATACATGAGACCTTTTATGATAAGGCTTTAACTTACCTTCCTAACCTCCCTCTTATGGCATTTCCCAATAACTCTTATGCTCCAGCCACAGTGAGCCATAAGCATACCTGGTTAAGAGTTTAGTTTGTGCTAGATATTCCTTGCCAGCATCACACACTGGCAGCTTTTCTTCATTCTTACACCTTCATCAAGTCCTCTTACTTCCATGTCATGCCTCTGTTTTTAATTTCTTTCACTTAACATTTTTACCATTGGTAGGTTAATTGTTCCAGGTCTCAGGTCTAAGTGCCTCATATGACATCATGATTTTCACCCTCTTTTCTTTAAGGTACATGGCTACAGTCTCTGGCATTTCAATATCTGTGCCATCTTCTTCCTTTGTTTCTTAGCTGCAGGTACGGCAACATCATCTCTCAACAGTCATGATGGATCAAAGCTGTTGGTCAGCATACACCATTAATTGCAGAAAGGCCACAGGGAAGTAAATTTATTTTGCAGAATGTACTCAGCCCAGAATTAGTCAATAAAGGTTCTTTGGCTGAGAGCTGTAGCATGATGGTATGTTAACACTCATTGACTGAGGTTGTAAAGCACAGTTCAGTGGTAACACTAGTTGGGAAAGAATGCTGGAGAGGGCTCCGAGAATGTGAATAATACGTGTAACATCAGCATGTAGGTATGTAAGTATATATATGACACTCCCTCCTCCTTTTGATGGAGAATACTCAGGAACAAATAGTTTTATAAAAAAATAACAGGAGAACATCACAAAACAGGATATTTGTATACAATAGAGTCTCCAAATTTGGCTTTTTCTTTCATATTTCCACGTTTTTTTCCCCCACATTGTTTCTTTTACCTGAAATACACCTTCTAGTCATCCTTTCCAACTTGGCAAACTCGGTGACTGTGTTTTCATTTTTTAATAGCTGTCTGAATGCCATCTCTCTGAGAAGAAAGATGGCATTTGTCTCCCATCCCCACACCTGGTGTTTGTCATACTTGCTTTTATGTTCCTGTAACACTTTCAACTAATTTTATTATAAAAATTAGCCTAAAGGTAAGACCTCCCTGGTCTATGTGAGTGTAATTATCAAGAACATGATTCTATTAATAAGTTGTCATTTGACTGTCAAAAAGCCTCTCAAATTTAAGTGAGAAGTATTGAATATCTGAGCATGCCTATGAGGAGCTTCTCTTGAGCTCCAAATGATTAGAACTTGGCTAATTCTTAGTTCAACTCCAACCTCACTATGAGTTTTTCTGGAAGGTCCAAGGGTCTTCTGTTAGGTGAGATAGATTCCAAACTGCACGGAAATACAGGGATGTCTCCCTAAGATGAGGAGTAGGATATAAAGGAATATATTTTAATATTTTATTTATTTATTTTTATTTTATTTATTTATTTTTATTTCAGCATATTATGGGGGTACAAATGTTAAGGTTACATATATTGCCCATGTCACCCCTCCCCCCTCGAGTCAGAGCTTCAAGAATGGCCATCTCCCAAACGTTGCATATCTCACTCATTTTGTTTGTATATACTCATCCCCTCGGTGTAAGGGAATATATTTTATAGTGTACTCAGAATCCTTAGGAGTTTTAGGCATGACCTCCTCAGATTGTGGCAGATTTTCAGCTTTGGAATCAACCTACACTAGAGTTAAAACAAGAAGGAAAGAGTAGGATGATGGAAACTTCTCATAATCATCAAAATATGATTATTGGAGTTGAAAACTGCTTCTTTGTGACAAATTTGCACTTAGTGTATTATCTTACATATTGATCTATCCATTTGGGCCACAAAAAAACTGAGTGCTTTTAACTTTGGATAAGTACTTATGCCTGGGACTATTCCATGAAGATAAACTTATAGTTTGATTCTGCCAGGAAGAAAATTATAGTAGATGGAATTTTATTAGAGGACTTATGACAGAATTGTTTTTCTCAGGTTGCAGTCATATAAGGAGAGAAATGACTATCTGTGAAGGAAAGATAACTAAAGTCACAAATAGATGTTTTTAAGACTGGAAAATGTTCATATATTAATGTATGTAGATGAAATATAATGCCCAATCACAAATATTCCCATTTCAAGTTTGTTTCAATGAAGGGACACAGAAGGAAACTAATATCTGATGAGTATCTCCATAAGTCAAGCATTCTTCCAAAAGTTTTCCATAATATATTTCATGTAATTCCCTTAACACTGCTCAACTTTGGCAGATGAGGAACCTGAGGATCAGAGATATTAGGTCATTTATTCAGTGTCACACAGCTAGGAAGGGGTGTCTTATGTTTGGAAACACTATATCACACTCTTTCAATAAAAACAACAAAATTTTAATAATGTTTTACTTTTGATGATGACTCCTGGCAATCTTAAAACCATAATACGTATCTATAAATAAGTATTATAAGTAGTAATCATAAAAACAAGTGATTGTAGCAAAAAAATATTAAAAACTGTTAGAGTAATTTTAAAGAATGTTTGTATTCTGCATGGTTCTGGCACACTTTTTAAATGCAAGAGGTATTGGAAACTTTGAAAGTGGTTAAGTTTTAGATGCTTATCTAAAGCAAACTTCTAAAACTTCTAAGTGAGATTTTCCTATCACAGGAGGTGATTGTGCACAAGAATACATTTCATTTAGGCCTATAATGCTTGCTACATACTTTCATTCATCAGAAAATGTGTTTTAGAAGAAGCACAGTTCTGAATGCTATATGTCAAGAAACAAAATTCAGTATTTTAGGAATTGAAAAGACCTGGTTTTGAACATTAAAGTTTACTAGGCTGTTTTTTTTTAATGTTTGGTCAAGTTTAACCTTTAACAGAATGATATAGTAGCTCTAAATTGTCTAAATTCCCTGATATACAGACTTACACTAAAACACCAATTTTCATCTTAATATTTAAAAAGGTCATTGAGGTAAATTAAACAAGTGCTTAAGTAAGCAAGTGTATCTAACAGCAACCATTCTACCTTATAATAACATTATTTCTAGAGATTTTTGACATTTAACAAGGGATCTTCAAATGCTTCTGCCTCAAGGACAATTTTTCTACTAAAAAAATCCAAAAAGATAAGATTATGATAACTTTTCTAACTGTAGCTATATTCTAGTCACATATTCAATTGCAAACAGAATCATGATCCCACTGAAATATACAGTGCTTTTTGCAAATCCTATTGTATAATGTATTTATATAAAAATGTAGTCATTTATTCACACTTCTGTGAAGCTTCTCTGCAGAAAATTAAAAGTGAATCTCACTTGGTTTTAGGTGCCAAGGTTTTCGAGATTGTTAAGAGGATTTGTGTTTCTTAGTTTGGTTGTTTTTTCTCTGAATACTATATACTTATTGAGTGCCTTCTATATAGCCAAGTGCTGTTCTGAAAGGTTTATAGTAGTAAACTCATTTAATTCTCCCTATAATCTTATAAGATAGGTACTACTATTAACTTCATATTACAATGGAAGGAACTAAGGTGCACATATTGAATAATTTGCCCCATTGCTACACAGCTTGTACGTGAGAAGACAGGATTTGAGCCCCTGCTGTCACCCTAGGCGATGCCACCTCCAAGAGAGGGCCAGAAATTTTCTTCTGACTCTGTGATATGTTGCTGTGATGGTGGCTACATGTGATATGAGGGGTCACTTCAATCAGGACGTGCCATAGCTTACCTTGCTGAGTTAGTGAGCACACTCTTGTATAAAGTTCAATGGGATGGGGTAGATGGGAGGAGAAATAGACAAAGAAAGGAGACTAATTCATAAAAAACCAGGAATCTATTAGAGGAAATACCAAGGATACAGCCAAAAGTGGAAAGCCTGCCTTAGCATCAAACAAAGGGAATCTGCTAAGCATAGAAGAGGGAAAGCTTCATCCAAAGACAGTAGAATAAAGAATAGAAAGAGAGAACATGCATTTCTTTAAGGTGGCACAGAGCCAAAAGAAAATTTCTTTAAAAGTTTGAGATCAGTTTGTACATCAAACCGAACTGAAACAGATTCAGTGATTAAACTCTGAATGACTTCAAATAATATAACCTTAATATAATCTCTATATTATTCCTAATTATTAGGACTACTAGCTTCTATATTACACAAAAGAACGAATAATCTTATGTTTGACTAAGCTTGAGGTGCTCATGGTTTATATTAGCTGATGAAAAACACACAAAGTTATTTGCATTAATATAGATGGTTGACCTTCATCTTAGTGTGTAAAGCCTTGTAAGTATAATGATACCATACAAATTTCTAGCAGCCAGATGTTAGATTTTTCTTGATAGACTTGATGAGATTGCCTCTATATGTCTGGGTTGACCCAGAAAAGTAGAAACCACTGTAGACATTTCAACCAGAAGGAATTTAAAATTGGGCTGTTGCATACTCAGGTGATTGGCCTAGACCTAAGAAGGGACAGTGGAATAACTCAGAGGTTAGCAACAGCAGGAAGTTGCTAACACTCCTAGGGCTGGCAGGAAATTGCATTATATGGAGGAAGCTAAAACTAAGGCAGATACTGCCAAGCCAGAGCTATTTCTGTAGGATCTGGAGCTATGGGGATGTGGCCAATCCAGGTAATGCTTCCAAGGGCGGGGGAGGGAGGAGGGGGAGAGAAAGAGAGGAGAGAGAAAGAGAGAGATATTGTCTTTTCCCTTTCTCACACTCTCCAATCTATCCCAAAGCCAGTGACAGGAAGGCCTGAGAATGTGATTAGTAGGAGAAGGGCTGGGAACAGATTTGAGTACAGACAATGATATTTACACATTTATCAAATATATGTTACAGAAAATAAGAAAATCTTTTGAGTAGGAAATAAAATATAGGCATTTGTGAAGTTAAATGCTTTTATTTCTCCACCCCAGCTGTGCCTGGGGACAAAACTATAGTAAGAGGTGATTTTTCTCTAGCACAGCCCCCATTATAAACATTATGGGAATCCCAGTCTTAATTCTAATTCTTCTAAGATAGTTGGGGATTACTTGAAGCATAGTCATTTTGCCTAAAAGTTGGCACCCTTTCCCTCTGCCCCTCCTGACACTAGCTGAGTAGCACAGAGCCCAAGTAAATAGGATACTTTATACTACTAATGATAACCTCATGGGTCCCTGGATCAAATTACCTGACTGCAGATCATGTCCTAGGCATGTTCTACCACTCCTCCTATGGACTCTATGGGCCTGCCCTCACCCCCCATTGCTGCGGTGACATTTCCTGCTACTGCTGCTGCTTATAAATCCTCATTAGGGGGACAATAACAACCATTGTCCCATTTTCCTTCCCTCCTGACCAGGGTGAGAGCACAAATGAGTTCTATTCTTAGTATCTACTGAGACCAATTCTGTAATTCATTTTTCTTCATTGTATAAATGATATATGTTTGTTGAAAATAAATTACAAAATGAAGATAAGCCAAACTAATAAGTCCCCACCAAATTCTCTAATGCTTCCAGTCTTAATATATTGACATGTCTTTTTAAATAGCTATATACTATTTATAATATCTCAATATTTTAATCCAGTATCATTACACAGATATTCCTTATTGCTATACATATATATTATTTCCAGTCCTTTCTTTATAAATAATGCCATTACAAACACTAAAAAAAATCCTCTCACATATTTTGTTACTATTCTATTAACCATTTGGGGGTTGAAAGTGTAGTCTAGAAGAATTCTTTTCAAGCAGTAATGTGAATGAAGGCAAGGGACCATGTACATGGATTAAATGATGATGTATCCAATAAACCCTCTATCTGAAAAGAACTCCTTTCTAGAAAAAGTTGTATAATGTCTTCTTTGAATAAATTACTTTTAATGAGATTAAGAAGCCTTCCTTTCCTTGCTGTGTTAGTCCAGGTCCTCTGAAAAACATTGCGAAGACAGGACTAAATATGCAATGAATTTATTAGAGAAAACACCTTGAGAAAGAAAATAGGAAGGAAGCTGATTGAGATTAAGAGAGCTGCCAGACAGCAGTGAAAGTCTGACCCTGAATGAAAGAGAGTTGGAAGGGAAAAGGAGGATTAGATGGAAGCATATTAGGTTGTAGTGCAGTTCTAAGAAGAGTTTAGCAAAGCCATAGGGGACCCATCAAGCCAAAGTCATCCTCCAGAGGAGTCCTACATCTCCTGGGAATGGGTCTCCTTCAATATCCCTGCCATGCTCAATCAGTGGCTACGAGCAGCCCATGCAATTCATGACATGGGAGCAACCCAGTCACTGGCTGAGAACAGTGGCCTTGGTGCAAACATGGTAATGGATTTCAGAGCACAGCAGATGGAGCCCTTGCTCAATTATGCTCCCTCCCCTTGGGATCTGAGAGGCTCATTCTCATGGCTGCAATAACCACTAATGCTCTCACCCTGCACCCGGAATAATTCCTAGTCTGGGGTTAGTTAGTTCTCCTCTGAACTCTTTTCCATACCTTTATGGTAGTATTATGCTCAGGTCTACTTCAAAGTTTGAGGGGCCTCATGCAAGAATATACACATTGGCCCACACATCATGTTGTTAGCTGGTGAGTACACACTTACAATAACCTAGAAAGCCTGTTCAGATTTAGAATTCTCAGATGGCCCAAGTTTCTAGCTGGAATATGATGACACAGGGAGAGAGCTATCTTTTGTCCTGCCCCACTCCTTTGTCATCCCCAGCTACAGCTCGCACCTCACCAGGCCTCCTAGGCACGAGTATAAACACTGCAGCCCACACATCCATGCCTATTCATATCATCCTCCCGACTGCCTGGGTCAAAGTGTAGGCACTGCTCATCACAACATAATGCACCTGAGAATTTATTTACCTATATCCCTCAGTGGATTATTAAGCCTACAAGGGCAGTACTGAGACTCCTGACCCACAGAAACTGAGATCATCAATGTGTGCTATTTTAAGCTGCTAAGTTTGTGGTAATATTTTTATGTAGCGATGTATTACTAATACAGATGGAAACTGCATTAATTTGTTCATCTAGCACTTAGTGTGCAAATAAATATTTCCTAAATGAATGAATTCATCAAATGTTTATTTCATATTCTCTAAGTATAAAGAATTATTTTAAGAGTGTTCAACACAAGCAAAGGAAAGAGGGGAAAATTCTATTTAACCAAGTGGTGCAGGAGATCAACTGTGGAGCTACTGCTGGGAGCAGGTAGCAAAATGCTGTATTGTCCAGGAGAGAATAAGGGTTGAAGTTAATGAGATGTTTATTTGTAGAATAAGTTTGGATGTCTTACCTGCTAGCATAACACATTCCTCCTATTAGCAAGTGAAAGGTGAAGAAAAAGAGAAACAAACTAAATCAAAAATCAGCTAGACAGAAGATTCTAGCTCCAGTGATCTAATACTAAATATCTTCAGTTGTTAAAACTAGGAGGAGTGAAACTTCTGCTGTGCTCCTAGAGTTTTATGAAGTTTATGGAATTGGCTATGTGTGGCTGATCCTTAGTACCTATTCACTAGAAGCATCTTTGCTATTGATAATTGAGGAAAATTTGAGCAGCCCCAAAGTTAACAGGAACCTCAGCTTTGAAGTTAAGCAGTTGTTTCCCTCAAGAGGTCAAAATGCTGAATGAAGGTAATTGCATTATAATATATTGATTAAGATGATTACAAATTTTCTAAAGATTGATCTGAGTGCCTTCTATTTTTATCTTTGACTCTGTTTCTAATCTGAGACATTTTCAAGCAATTATAAAGAAATACCATGGTTTTATAGCCCAATTTGTATACTGATCTCTCACAATTTAAGAAGTTCAGTTGAAACCTTTGCAATGGCAGCTGGGTCAAAAATCTGAACTCTGAATAACTGAAGTCAGTGTTCTCATGGAAAAGAGAAATGAAATTATACTTTAGTCAATGAAAGCAGAGAGAAAGAAAAACCCATTGCTTCCTAATGGTGTGCTTGCCTTTTGTAGAGATATCTGAAAATAACCTACTGGGCTTTGACTCCCATTTTAAGTTCAAACGTGATGCTTGTGTTATAAATTACAAGGCATTTATTGTGTCATTTTTATAAAGGAAAATGATATCTGCTATGCTTTAAATGATAGTAATGACCTGCTTATTCAGAGGTGGAATTTCTGACAACCTCTACCCTTGGGAACTAAACCCAAACTTTAGAAGTAAGAAAAAAACTGCCTTTAAGGCTAACATAGCGGTTACAACAGCATGCACTTAACTTCTAGGGCCACGGCTTTATTGACTTTCCTGTGGCACACAATTTTTAACAAGCTTGGTTATCTGGTTTTCCAGCTCATAGAAAGCAAGAAAGTACAAACTAGAAAAGAGGCAGAGAAGAAACTGTTGGAGGTGGCCATGAAAACAGTGATGGTGGATTGTCTGACAGGATAGGCAGATGCAATAAAATTAAAAAGAGAATTTGCAGAAAGAAATTACTACCCAGGCCAATAAGGAGCCTACATTATCCAGAAAATGCACAATTACATCCAGCATTCCTTGCTTAAGAAGTAAAGAAGTCATGTGTAGCAGGGTAATACTTCGATATTAAAGTGTATTTTCAATTCCTTCTACCTCTTCCTTATCACCGAAACAGCAGTGAAAGTTATCTATATTGCTCTGCTGTGCAGGGGAAAGATGGTATAGAAAGAAAAGAGTCAAATGCTTGGCTTTTGAGCTCTTGTGCATACTTTTGTATATCTATAGCAGAGATAAAAGTCTTAAAAGCTGCAACTTTCAATTGAAGGAGCCAGGGATTCAGGTCAGAAAAATAGATTTCATGAATTGCAAAAGCTTGTCTTTAAATAGTAAGGTCTGAAGCCTAGAAGATTCAGAGCATGGAACTTGGACCATAACCTCTAGAGTGGGGCGCATGCTAGATGAAGTAAACACCATTTTCCTGGCCAGAGTAGATAAGAGAATTGGAGGAGAATGTGACTATAGCACAGATACCGCCCGGATCTCTGAGAAGAGCCCAGTACCCCCTCCCACTTTGATGAGTTTTGGGAGAAGGGGATGGTGATTAAAATCTCAGAGCAATCTGTGGGATCTCAGAGCAATATTTTTGCCCCAGGGTGTAAGAAAGAAATGCTGTGAGACTCTTGGGTAAGCCATTTGTCCAGTGGCACACCAGGATAATAAAGGAGCAATAGGTGAGTGGAATGTTTTAGGACATAAGTCTTTCAGAGCTCTCTAATGTAGTGTGGGAATCCATGAAAAAGATTTCTAGGATCCTCCCCTTCCCAAACAGTTCCCTAAAGAGGCTGAGATGAGCTTGCAATCTCAACCTACATCCTCACGTCTGGAGGCCATGGGTATGGTCCTGGCTGCTACAGGCTGGGGCCAGAACAACAAGGATGACATAAGACAATGTAGTAGCATAAGTATGTGAGGGGAAGGGTATGTCAGTTAGCTTTATAGGATCATTCCACAATGTATACATATATCAAAACATCACACCGTGCTCCATAATTATACATAATTAATATCCATTAAAAATAAAAATTAAAAATTCATTAAGTACCTCTCCCCTGCATGCTCCTCTTTGTCCAGAACCCAACAGACACCTAGTGAGAAGGAAAAGAAGAATGTGAAGGGAGAGAGTCCTGAATGGACTAAGTAGTTGCTCAGAGGAGTTGGAATTTTAAACTGGAAAGGCTGCATTACCTTTAACTGGCAAAGGTGAAGAAAGAGTGGCTCACAGAGAAATAGAGAAATAATGAACATTGTAATTTTTGCACATCCAAGTATGTAGTCTGAAAAACTTCTCATTTAAAATGGTTAAAATGAGGTATGGGCATGTAAATAAAACTAAGTTTAGGTCATAAGGGCTCACCTTTATAGAACATCTTACCTCCTCACAATGCCAGTAACAACAAAAGCAAAAATGAAAACAAATCCTTCCTGTGTGATATAATACCAACATTTGCCTGTTTGTAAGCAGCCCACTCCTCCTTTTTCATGGCAAAGCCTCAAGTACATTGCCCTTAAAGACTTTGTTTTGGGAGTGGAGTAAAGCTTCCAGATGACAGGTAGTTAAAGGCACCTAAAGCACGATACTGTATGTGAGGCAAGTAGTAAGGATACTGATCATGTCCTAGAAAGGAGGCAAGTTGTCACCCATTTTCTTCTGAAGTTGCAAGAATATGCATCTCAGTCTATCGATTCCCGATGCATGCATACCCCAGCAAGGGAATGCATTTTCTTAGTTACTCTTAGTCCTCTCCATCCTCTTCCGCTCTGCAGCAGTTTTCATACATGATTAACACTCAGATAGCGTTTCCACATTAACCTTGTGATATCTGATAGGGATGACAGAGATGGATGTTGCCTTGCTGAAGTGTGTACACATAATCCATAATGAATAACTGCAGCTGCCGGCTGACCATGATGGGGCATCACAAGCAAAGTGAGGTCCAAGTCAAGGAAGGTGCTGAGTCCTACAGAGCAGTATTTCACTATTTGGCTAAGCACGCAATATGACACGCCAGTAAAGGTCTTCCCCGTGTGGCCCAGCACAGACCTCTGATTACCCTACCCATTCTGATTCTCCCGAGGAGACTCATCTATAGCTGTCCTTAATATCCCTTTCCCATGCAGTGTTAATTTAGGTTAAACGGAAGGCTGTCCTCAGAGAGTTTGTTTGTCCAATTGTGTTCTGATGTGGCATATGGTTTTGTGGTTTTGCTTGATGATTAGTGATGTTGAGCATCTTTTAACATGTTTTTTTGCCCATTTGTGTAGCTTCTTTGGAGAAATATCTAGTCAAATATCTTGTCTACTTTTTAATTATTTGTTTTGTTGTTGTTGAATTATAGGAGTTCTTTATATAAATAGTAACTCCTTATCAGATACATGGTTGACAAATATCTTTCTCCATTCTATAGGTTGTCTTTACACTCTGTTAATTGTTTCCTTTGCTTAGCAGAAGTTTTGAAGTTTGATGTAGTCCCATGTGGCTATTCTTGTTTTTCTTACCTGTGGAGTTCTTTTTCTTATCAGGTAGAAAGGTGATATTACTGATTCTAAGTTGGTATTTTGACATTGACCAAGAATGATGTATTACTAATGTTGAAGTTCCCAGGCCCATGAGGCCTAATATTGTCTCACCATTTGGGCATGATATATTTAATTTTCCTTGATGGCAGTTAGTTTGTCAAGAGTAAATTCTTCTGTAAGATCCTTTATAGGTCTGTCTTCTGCTTATTTGTCAAGATGGGGTATATATTTCTGCTGAGGGTATCATTGTCAGAGAAGGATTGGGTCAGAAGACAGTAACTAACGTTTCTTCCAGCTATAACACCTTTTTGTTACCTTCTACATACAGCAGCAAAATTCAGTTAAGGGAAGAACTTCCCAAGTCAATTAATGGGAAAAGGCAAATAGTCCAGAAATCACAGAGGAGTTGCATGTGGTTCCTCTATTGACTGGAGCTAGAAACAGAGCTGCTTAATGTAGTTTAAGAAGTTGTCATTGCAGGCAGCATTTTGCTCAGTTTACTAAATATATTGACAATAGGATATAAATAAATCCCTTGCAAACAGATTTAAATGCATCGCGATTATAAAAACATCCATCCATTTTTCTCCCTAATCTCATAAGACAGGGAGTAACAGCTGATGCTGCTGTTTGCCTCAGGAAAGCAGCACACACAGCAACACCTCTGGTTCCCCCTTTGCCACTTCCCTTTACAGCAGCGTCCCTCCCACTCACCACTTCATTGATATGAAGAGCAAAGACTACTGTCTCCTGTTATCACTTCCCAATAAAAAAATTAAGTGTTCTGAGAATAACCTAAAACCTTCTAATTAGCCTCTCCTATGATCCAGGCTGGTTCAACAGCTCGGTTGTCCATTCTTCTCCATGACAAGCACACAGCAAGGCGGGCCCATATTAGCAGATCCTACCCAAGCCCTAGTAAGAGATTTTGTTGGTCCTGGCTAAAGCAGTAGCATTGCCACAGTTACATTATATCAAGACCAAGAACTTATTTTTCTTTAATTGACCACCTAAAAATTGGTCAAATATCTTTT